>WNGS01002494.1:0-40527 GCA_020271785.1 Procambarus virginalis
CGTCTGCTTCAGGAAAAGACAGACGATCACGGTGCTTCAAGTTGAGGACGGCTTCCTCGAGTTATAGTGCATACACGAGCGTGAGAAGGTAGGGTGGGCTTCACCGCAAGTGAGACAGCGAGCCTGGGAGAAGTGCACTCGGACTTAGAATGACTATCGTCCCCACACAAGGGGCAGAGATACCACAGTACTGGTGCATTTGAGGACACCGTGCCCAAACTTCCAGCACTTATGCAAATTCTAGGAGAGGGAATGTACTCCTGAACGGAGCATCTGGCACCAGCAAGAATAACAGAAGGCGGAAGGGTTCTACTATCAAAGGTGACTTTGACAACTCGAAGGGGCTGACGGCGACGACCACGAGGGGGTCGAGTAAACGTGTCCACCCGGAGGACAGAATGGCCTTGGGCTTCGAGGATATGTTTAATATCTTCATGGCAATCATTGAGGTCCCGAACACCAGTTGCAACTTGGGGTGGGAGGAGAACAGTGCCAACACTGGCATTTAACCGAGCGTTTTTGGAGACCCGAACAGGGGTCTCCCCAATGCAGGACAAAGCGGCTAAGCGAGTAGCTGCATCCTGAGAAGGAGCAACGACGACACGCGTACCGGAACTGGTGGAGTTAAAAGTAACAGAGGCATCTACTGAATCAACAAGGTGTTTATGGAGGGAGAAATCGTCAGGAGGAGTAGAATCCAGATGGTGGAGATCAAAGTATTTAGTCCATGTAGCAGGACCAAACAGGGCATTGTAAGTACTATTACGGGAAGGGATCGTGTGAGTGCGGCCGTGGCGGGAACGGCGATGAGAACCCCGGAAGTCACGGGGGTAAAAGGTGCAGTAGTCACAATGAGAGACGAAGCCGCGTCAGGGGACGAGGTAGTCACCACTGGGGGCTTGGGGCTCGACCCAACCACAGAGGGAGGGGAGCCGAGGGGAGGAGTCGGAGAAGTCAAAGGAGGAGCAAGGTCGGGGCCCAATGTAGCGGAGGCTACAGAGCTCGGTCTTCCAACACGGACCGACTCGGGGGCTTGGTCGCCCACCCCACGAGCCTGAGAAGTTAAAGCAGAAACAGGGGGAATATTTATCATCGCTACGAAAAGGAAGATTCATTCACGAATGTGCCCCCACACCCACCATGGAGCCACAATTAGAGGCAGGACACCCAACAAGAAGCTATCGCCGATCATGCCGGGGCCCCCAGGGGTGCGTCGTGAGTATACGCCCCACAAACGCCACCTTAAGAACCGACAGTCCGTCGAGATCGGGTTCAGTGACGAAAGGGGGATTGACAATAAAAGGTTCCCCTCGCTCTCGACGTTGGGTACTACAGTTCTACGGGTGCAAGAGTATGCCTCCCCCAGCACCGGGCGTCAAAATAGAGAAGTCCAAAGAAAGATCTAAAACAAGCAAAAGGTCAGCAGGAAACGACAAGCAGATAGGAGAAGAGGGAGAGAAAAACGAAACAGAAGGAAAAGGAAAAGATGCTCGGCACAATTGGAGAGGACGGCAGCAGGAGCACAAGGCTAGAAAAGGACAGAGGACCGTCCCAAGGAGCATCACCCTCCGGCAGCCGCCCACTAAGCCCCCTCACGGCAGCAACGGGCCGAGCGGGGAGGGGGGTGGTCTATTCAAAGTCTCAAATCAACTGCTAAATTCCACTACGGGCTCACCATAGCCCGTGCTACTTGGAAATTTTATTCCGAGTTGCTGAATCTTCAACAACAACAACATCCACTGCTTGGCTTTAGCTGTTGCCCGTGGCTTTGGCTACCAGTTGCCATGTCTACATCAGCCATCCATCATAGAGAAGTTGTCTCATTAATTACTATTACTTCACAAGCTAGTCACTAACCCTCGTATATATGTACTGATCAATAAATTACTACCAACACATTCAAATAATACGTAATGATGCTCTAAATATAGGCTCAATACTCCTCTGTTTATCCAGACGAGAAGTCAGTAAAAGGATCAGGGTGATGACATCGCCCTAACAAGAGAAATGTTGAATAAAAACACTTGTATAATAGACACAGCCAAAGATGTAAGAAGATTACAAGTTCTTGAAGCAATCCACATAAAAACAGAACAATCACCATAAATATCCAAATTACGGAACTATTCACTCTACCCACCATGAAAGTAAGGACAAGAAAGGAACGCGAAGATGCCAACATAGAAGACACTGCTCAACATGCCACGCCCACTACACCTGATTAATCTTTGCATGTGTTTCGTCCCTATTTACGTCCCCTATCCGTCCCCCATTCATGCCCTATTTCTTCCTTTACGATGTACTTCTCTCCTATTTGAATGATATACCTGACCTCCCTAATGGTATAACTCCAATTCGCCAAGTTACAAAGTTATCAAGCTTAGTTACACAGTGTGTACATGGGGTCGACCTCAGCTTAGTTACACAGTGTGTATATGGGGACGACCTCAGCTTAGTTACACAATGTGTACATGGGGTCGACCTCAGCTTAGTTACACAATGTGTACATGGGGTCGACCTCAGCTTAGTTACACAGTGTGTACATGGGGTCGACCTCAGCTTAGTTACACAGTGTGTACATGGGGTCGAACACAGCTTAGTTACACAGTGTGTACATGGGGTCGACCTCAGCTTAGTAAACAGTGTGTACATGGGGTCGACCTCAGCTTAGTACACAGTGTGTCTATGCGGTCGACCTCAGCTTAGTTACCGACCTTAGCTTAGTTACACATTGCGTCCATGGGGTCGACCTCAGCTTAGTAACACAGTGTGTACATTGGGTCGACCTCAGCTTAGTTACACAGTGTGTACATGGGGTCGACCTCAGCTTAGTTGCACAGTGTGTACATGGGGTCGACCTCAGCTTAGTTACACAGTGTGTACATGGGGTCGACCTCAGCTTAGTAGTTACACAGTGTGTACATGGGGTCGACCTCAGCTTAGTTACACAGTGTGTACATGGGGTCGACCTCAGCTTAGTTACACAGTGTGCGTATGCGGTCGACCTCAGCTTGGAGCCTGAGAATGGGCTGCGACATTCCTCTCTCTTGTTCTGCAAATACAAATTTCATAATGTCCTTCAGAGCTTAAAAGCCTAAAGTCACTTATTCTATGACATACTATATATACGTTTATAAACCCCATGCTGCTGAAATATTAGTAAATATAATGGTGGAAAGTACCATTGTATAGTGATGGACTGTCTGTAACCATTTTTTGTACAATTAATTCATAATTTTGAAAAAGTATACTTAACACCAAAAATAAATATTTCTAGGCCTAGTATAGTCCATACATGTATTATAGAACGCCAAAAATTAGCGTGTATTAGACCTATGATTGCTAGGAGAGCTTATGTTAGGTTATATGAATAAAATGTTCTGCTTTGTCCGAATTCAATTATGCAAAAGTCAATTTCTTGTGGTCCATCACTGCATATTGGTACTTTCTGGTGGTATATCACTACATATTTGTAGTTTCTGGTGGTCCATCACTGCATATTGGTAGTTTCTGGTGGTATATCACTACATATTGGTAGTTTCTGGTGGTTCCATACTACATATTGGTACTTTCTGGTGGTTCATCACTGCATATTGGTACTTTCTGTTGGTCCATCACTACATATTGGTACTTTCTGGTGGTCCATCACTGCATATTGTTAGTTTCTGGTTGAATATCACTACATATTGGTAGTTCTGGTTGGTCCATCACTACATATTGGTACTTTCTGGTGGTCCATCACTAAAATTGGTACTTTCTGGTGGTCCATCACTACATATTGGTACTGTCTGGAGGTCCATCACTACATATTGGTACTTTCATGTGATCCATCACTACTTAATGGTACTTTCTGGGGGTCCATCACTACATATTGGTACTTTCTGGTGGACCATCACTACATATTGGTATTTCTGTTGGTCCATCATTACATATTGGTACTTTCTTGTGGTCCATCACTACTTATTGTTACTTTCTGGTGGTCAATCACTACATATTGGTACTTTTGGTGGTCCATCACTAATATTGGTACTTTCTGGTGGTCCATCCCTACATATTGGTACTTTCTGGAGGTCCATCACTACATATTGGTACTTCCTGGTGGTCCACCACAACATATTGGTACTTTCTGGAGGTCCATCACTCCATATAGGTACTTTCTGGTAGTCCATTACACATATTGGCATTTTCTGGTGGGGTACATCACTACATATGGTATTTTCTTGTGGTCCATCACTACAATTGGTACTTTCTTGTGGTCCATCACTACTTATTGTTACTTTCTGGAGGTCCATCACTACATATTGGTACTTTCTAGTGGTCTATCACTACATATGGTACTTTCTTGTGGTCCATCACTTCATTATTAGTACTTTCTGGTGGTCCGTCACTACATATTGGTAATTTCTGGTGGTCCACCACAACATATTGGTACTTTCTGGTGGTCCATCACTACATATGGTATTTCTTGTGGTCCATCACTACATATTGGTACTTTATGGTGATCCATCACTACATATTGGTACTTTCTGCTGGTACATCACTAGACATTGGTACTTTCTGGTGGTCCATCACTACATATTGGTACTTTTTGGTGGTCCATCACTACATATTGGTACTTTCTGGTGGTCAATCACGACATATTGGTACTTTCTTTGGTCCATCACTACATATCTGTACTTTCTTGTGGTCCATCACTACATATCAGTACTTTCTGGTGGTCCATCACTACATACTGGTACTTTCTGGTGGTCCATCACTACATATTGGTACTTCTGGTGGTCCATCACTACATATTGGTACTTTCTGGTGGTCCATCACTACATATTGGTACTTTCTGGTGGTCCATCACTACATATTGGTACTTTCTACCAAATAGTTACTGTAAGTACTCACGTATAAGGAGGATGGGCTGAATTGATAATATATATAATAATATTTACTTAAATATCAGAAATACCGTTTTGATTGCGCAATATATCCGTAAAATTATAAATAGAAAGGTCCATTCACTACATAATTAAACAAGACCTTTGATCAGCATGTCATCTTACTCACATTGCCTGTCTTCTTGACCTCGTCTGCTTCAGGAGGTAACGGTGGAGGTGGACCTCACCAAGAACCACCTGGGCTACTTCGAGTACCGTCTGTGTGTCAACAACGACGTCTCCAAGATCATCACCCAGGAGTGTCTGGACCAGCACCTGCTGGAGCTGGCTGACGGCGCCGGCACCAAGGTCTACATATATGCTGATGTGAGTTGATTTTGAATGCAGTAGGGTATATTATTACCCCCCGAGAGGCGCATATACCCCGCTTCTCAGTGCATTTATACTGTGAGTTTACGTTAGTCTTGTGAGTACACCTGCTGGTTAGTCAGTTAGCTAATGGTTCTCTCGACTGTGTTAGGACTTAAGCAGAATATCACACCAGAAACTCGATTTTACTGAAACAGGAAACTGTTCAGTGGCTGAAAATTTCCATGAATTAGCCAAAGTACAAGTACACATCCTGTGAGTGGTAGTGGACCCCATACCCATCCTGTGAGTGGTAGTGGACCTTATACCCATCCTGTGAGTGGTAGTGGACCCCATACCCATCCTGTGAGTGGTAGTGGACCCCATACCCATCCTGTGAGTGGTAGTGGACCCCATACCCATCCTGTGAGTGGTAGTGGACCCCATACCCATCCTGTGAGTGGTAGTGGACCCCATACCCATCCTGTGAGTGGTAGTGGACCCCATACCCATCCTGTGAGTGGTAGTGGACCCCATACCCATCCTGTGAGTGGTAGTGGACCCTATACCCATCCTGTGAGTGGTAGTGGACCCCATACCCATCCTGTGAGTGGTAGTGGACCCCATACCCATCCTGTGAGTGGTAGTGGACCCCATACCCATCTTATGGGTTAGAGCAAAAGGTTACAGAGACACATAATAGGCTCATGAGGTGAACCCCCAAAGTTTGCATGGCTCTCAGCAAGTGAGAGACTTCCCAGTTCCTTAACTTGGGCTCTAAAAGTCTCTTCACATTTGATTAAATTAACTGATGTGTAACACGGTGTATCAGCGGCCCCGTCTTCCCCAGGAGTGGCGGGACGGCTGCAGCCTCACATAGGTGGTTATATAATAGATCACATAATAGGTCATGTATGTCATAATAGGTCATGTATGTCATAATAGGTCACATAATAGGTCACATAATGGGTCACGAATGTCATAATGGGTCACATGTGTCATAATAGGTCACATAATAGGTTACATAATGGGTCACGAATGTCATAATAGGTCACGAATGTCATAATAGGTCACGAATGTCATAATAGGTCACATAATATGTCACATAGTGGGTCACGAATGTCATAATAGGTCACATGTGTCATAATAGGTTACATATGTCATAATAGGTCACATAAGTCATAATAGGTCACATATGTCTTAAAAGGTCACATGTCATAATAGGTCACGAATATCATAACAGGTCACATAACTGGACTGGATCACAGTGCTCTATAAGATGACAATATACAGTGGTGGTGAGCCAGTGGTGGTAGTACTGGTGTTGGTACTGGTTTATACCACAGGTCGTCCTCCAGTGTTGGTAGTACTGGTGTTGGTACTGGTTTATACCACAGGTCGTCCTCCAGTGGTGGTAGTACTGGTGTTGGTACTGGTTTATACCACAGGTCGTCCTCCAGTGGTGGTAGTACTGGTGTTGGCACTGGTTTATACCACAGGTCGTCCTCCAGTGTTGGTAGTACTGGTGTTGGCACTGGTTTATACCACAGGTCGTCCTCCAGTGGTGGTAGTACTGGTGTTGGTATTGGGTTATACCACAGGTCGTCCTCCAGTGGTGGTAGTACTGGTGTTGGCATTGGGTTATACCACAGGTCGTCCTCCAGTGTTGGTAGTACTGGTGTTGGCACTGGGTTATACCACAGGTCGTCCTCCAGTGTTGGTAGTACTGGTGTTGGCATTGGGTTATACCACAGGTCGTCCTCCAGTGTTGGTAGTACTGGTGTTGGTACTGGGTTATACCACAGGTCGTCCTCCAGTGTTGGTAGTACTGGTGTTGGCACTGGATTATACCACAGGCCGTCCTCCAGTGGTGGTAGTACTTATAGTAACGACGAGGACCATAGTATATATACCGACGTACAACAAAATTAGAAAGTAGAAATCGGCACTGTTGAGTTGCACAAATCGGAAAACTATTTTCTACTTAAGTTGCAAAGACAAACTAAACTAACATTACCTAACCTTCCTAGGCCTAATACACCATATCTGAGGCCTAATATAGTACATATGTGTGCTATACTAGGCCTAGGTATATGTAAGCTCGTTTTTAGCTTCATTTTTGTCTCATTGTATGAAGTGAATAGTACAAAGTTTTACTATCTAACTGCTTAGAACGGCAATCTTCGGTGGACATAGTTACAACAACCACTATCTAAACAGGACAATGGGTTGGTTTATCGTGTCCTAGCAACAAAGCTCTTCGTGTAGTACAGTGGGCTACGTCTCCGGCCCAAAATCTAATACCCTCGGCTCCTTCTAGGGTAGGACAGAGATGGTCCGGCATGTTTCCTTTCACCTGATGTCGTTATTTACCTATAAGTAAATAGGTACCCAGGAGCTATGCAACTATTGTGGGGTGCATCCTGTGGATGGTCAGTAGTTAACCTGAGAAGAGGGGAGGGGAGGGGGGGAGAGGGACTTACGTAAGTCTAAGCCTACATAAAGACCTAAAGGACAAATTATATGTATCAATATTTTAACTAATATATTATATATATGAATTAAAGAATTTGTAAATATTTTCAATTGTTAAATAATTTATTTTTATTATATAGGACCCAGAGTGGCACTACAACACCGTGAGGCTGCCAGAGGACGTGTTGTGCACCCAGTGTGTTCTCCAGTGGCACTACCACACAGGTAACGTCACCACAGTGGCACTGTCACACAGGTAACGTCACCACAGTGGCACTACCACACAGGTAACGTCACCACAGGGGCACTACCACACAGGTAACGTCACCACAGGGGCACTACCACACAGGTAACGTCACCACAGGGGCACTACCACACAGGTAACGTCACCACAGTGGCACTATCACACAGGTAACGTCACCACAGGGGCACTACCACACAGGTAACGTCACCACAGTGGCACTACCACACAGGTAACGTCACCACAGTGGCACTACCACACAGATAACGTCACCACAGTGGCACTATCACACAGGTAACGTTACCACAGTGGGACTACCACACAGGTTGTTGGAAATAACCAACAGTTTTTATACATCATTGTATTTATACAACCAAAGTAGTTACTAAAATTACTAACTTATAAATTTAATCATTATCATGATTTATTCATTGCCAAATTCTTCCTAGTACGTGAGGAACAACAGGCAGCAACATGAATTTTCTCCACATTTAGTTGGATTTATAACAAGAGTCCAGTTTATCATTTCAGTTACTAAAAATAGTTAACTTTGATTTGTAGTATACTATTACTTACTGGAGCTCCCTTATTTAACTAACATTTAAGTATTCTAGAGGAAATTACTTGATGCAAATGATTTACTTTAATTTCCTCGATTGGTTGCACAACTTTTAGTAAGCCAATTTATGCTACCAGAAATTCTAATTTATCACAGAAGAATTTATTGTGATATTAATATTCGTTATTACCTCTTCCTTCCTTAGTCAATTGCGATAAATATTCATTTACGCTCGAAAGCCGCGCATGCGCTTTAAGGAGCAGGAGGAAGACGGGAGAGAGCGTCACTTGACACGTGAACGAGAGCACGGACGCCATTAACAGCGTGTAGCAGAGCTGTTTCGACCTATTTATTTCGCTCCCACGATCAGTTGAGCGGTGCCGCGTTATCGGGCACAACACAGCCGTGTCATAGACTATTGTACGAGCAACTCTAGAGTCAACGTCTTTCAAGCAGCAGCAGGAGGACGAAGAGTTGCTCAAGTCTTCACACCAACGACACGAGGCTCGGCTGCTAAGTTTACCCTTTTTGTTATTATGTGGCCACTTTTAACATTTAGGTAGGCAGTCGTTAGGCCGAATGCAAACCAACAAAATATAGTACGTGTCTTAATTAAATTTGCCATCTAATTATATGATTATCAGTTTATTTCTATGATACAAATTGTTCAGACATTAGCTGATAATTTACTACCGTCATCCTCATGATTTAGGATGTAAATGTAATTACCTATTGTGTAGAAGATTTCTACAATGTAATTGCCTTTCAGTACCAAGGCGACTTCAACCGAGGTGCTAGGCTTCCCCACCGTTCTGTGCAACATTTTGCCCTATGCAACACGTCGTCGGTGGAGCGTAACAACTGATTACTTCTAGATTCACAGCTAAGCTGTCCATTTTCATCAGTAGCAATAACTTCATAGTTACAGTAGTGATCTCCTAAAGAGATCAATTATACTAACCCTTTGATTAATTGATGTTGCTCAACATTTCAGTAGTATATTGAGGTGCATTTACCTCCATCAATATTATATTCTATATTTTTACTCACACATTTAATTTACTCTGGTGAAGAACCAGCACCAGAATAATGCTAGGGATGTATTAATCTTTTAGCATGTAACCCCCCAATTTTGTGTAGTGAATTTGACTCCATTCATATAATCATTACAGTTTTACCAAGATCCATAGGACACTAGTTCCTAAGATCAGTTTTTTTCCATTGTCTCTTTGTTTTCCACTTTTTCTCAAAAAGTGGTGGTCCTTCATAGCTATCGAAGTATATATATTTACATTTATTTAATTATTAGTTACTGGGTCTCAGAGCCCAAAACAATTTATTGGTTATTGGAGTCAGGTTTTCCCCACACAGGTAACGTCACCACAGTGGCACTGTCACACAGGTAACGTCACCAGTGGCACTACCACACAGGTAACGTCACCGCAGGGGCACTACCACACAGGTAACGTCACCGCAGGGGCACTACCACACAGGTAACGTCACCACAGGGGCACTACCACACAGGTAACGTCACCGCAGGGGCACTACCACACAGGTAACGTCACCGCAGGGGCACTACCACACAGGTAACGTCACCACAGGGGCACTACCACACAGGTAACGTCACCACAGGGGCACTACCACACAGGTAACGTCACAACATTCACCACAACAGGTAGCATAATAACACCACACAACCTGCAGTTGCCAACTCATGTCCTGAAACATAAGCCTATAACCGTCAATGACTACACAATTTGTCGTTATTACCAAATATATCTTTTCAGTGCAAAATCCTAATATATTTCACAATCTTCCTGGTAGATTTCTGACTCGGCCTAAAGATTCTGCCTTTTACAGGTCTTGTAAGAATGCACCTAACGTTATTCTTTACCAGTATTAATTAAGCTGTAGCTATTCCCCTCTTATATTATTAATATATTATATATAGGATATTCAGCGAAAAAATAGGAAATCTGTAGCCTAGCCATACATAATTTTTTTTAAAGCTAATGTATTCTCCTCCTAAATAAAGAATGTCAGTCTATATGAAATATATAATGGCTATGTATGTATCTCATTGGTTCACAGTAGATTCACACTATAATAATGGAAGCATGTCGATTTTAATGACAAAGAATATACAAGTAGATTATTCTGAAATTTTTAGTATTAAGAGAAATGTTATTTCAAATTGCACATCCAAAAGTTATAAAACTGGCTGTCGAAAGTCGTTCTATATCATTGTTGTTTATAACGTTTATATAACCAAAGACAAACTATCATACATTCGTATATCATTCATAATTATAATATGTACAATGTGTAGAATGTAGCACTAAAAATGTCCACATTTTGAGCCATTGCTTGTGTAGAAGGATCGAGAAAAATGGAACCAACCAAACCTAATCTGTCCTAGCACATATATTTACTACAGTAGGCCAATGACGGTGAACATTATGAATAAGATTGCTAATTTAGGCCTTAGAGAAGCTAGGTTACCTTATTACAGGTTTTGTTAAGCCCTTCAGTTTACCAATATCAGAAAAGATAACGTTATTTTTCGGTGGACAAATTTTTCAGTCCGTCTATCGCACATTCCATCACTGTTGATGAAGGTACTATCGTTTTCGAAAGCTGGATTGATAGGCAATTGACACCTAATAATCACATTTAATCGTATCATCCAGGTGATGATTTTTGTCAACGAACATTTCATCAGAATTAATTATGTAATCTCCAAGACATGAGGATGGAATATATTTAATAATGCCTGAATGTGTAAGTTAGTTTGACTCATCTTAATATGATCTATTTGCACAAAAACTAGAACATAGATTATTAAGAATTACAACAAAGTTAGAGATTTAAATTACAATTACATTTTACTTGAAATGTAGAAAAATTTATGTAGAAAAGATTTAAATTAGATTTAATTTAAATAAATAAATTAGATTTAAATAAATCAATTAGATTTAAATAAATCAATTAGATTTAAAGAAAAGATTTATGTAGAAAAGATTTAAATTACAATTACATTTTACTTGAAATATAGAAAAATTATTTCAAGTAAAATTAGTGAAAGCAATAAGCACAGCTGAGCTTGTGAATAATTCAAATTCGTATTTATAAATGGCTATACATCCAATAACGATTATAAAAACATTGATCAAAATATGCGGAAAAAACACATTGAAAAATAAAAGCATGCAAAACGCATTTCGACTGTTAAATTTCAATCAGAGCCAGACAAAAATTGAGTTTTAAGTACGCTATTAATTTACACATGAAAAAATGATTAATAACAGCCTATCACTGATGAAGGGTTACTCTTTCAGGAAACAGCTGGGGTGACTGTGGTAACGGCACGGAGGCGCTAGGCTGTGGCAACCAAGAAATATTCCGCGGATGTGCTGATATTGGTATCTATTAGTTGGTGTGATATGAGGTTTTCTCGTGTGCCTAGCTTTCTGATGTTATAGCAGTCATTCTGAAACAGGATTTCTAGCAGCCTTCGTCAAACTGGTGCCCCGGCAACTTTCCTGACACTGGCGTCACAGCAATCTTTCTGCCACCTGTGTCCTAGCAATGTTCTTTACACCGTTGTCCTAGCAATCTTCCTGATACCCGTGTCCAATAGCAACCGTCCTCATTCTGGTGTCCTAGGAACCATTCCGACATATGTCCTAGCAACGTTCCATGACCAGGATCTTTCTGTCATGAGTGTTCTAGCAATCTTCCTAAGATGATTCTCATCAACTTTTCTAGATAGCTGATTCTTCACCGAATCAGCTATCGAATTACCGAATTCGAACAGGTTCTAAATATTGTATTTTTTATTCTGGACCTGTTCTTAAATATGTATAAATTATGTATATACTTTTCATGATCTGGATGGTGCTACATATACTTCCCGGTTGGCGCCTTCTTTTCATAATTATTGTTTGTCCTCATCAATAAAAAGCATAATTATGGTCTTTTTTATAAGATTCCTTAAGTTTTTTTTTATTTTTTTTGTGCCCATCATTTTTAATACTTCAGCATCGACTACCATAAAAAAATCACATTATTCCGAAAGAAAATTTTTTTGTGAAAATTTGCATGTAATCGGATGCAATAAGAGGATGATGGTAAGGAATATGAAAATCCCCCTTTGGCCATCGTCTGACCTTATGCATGATTAAAGTCCACAACAATTTGTCTGACTCATATAGAACCTATTTTCCGCAGAAGTATTAAGAGTTATATGTTGAGAAATGAGAACTCTGTGTACAAGGCATCCTTTTGAGTGTAACAAAGTAATTGATTGAATTATGCTGGAAACCGTTGCATTTGGCAGGTTTACCTGAATCCTGAATTTACCTGAGGGGCCACTTTCAATCTAGTGGCTTCGACGAGAAGAGTAAGCTAGGGGCTTGTTAAAAGCTTCCCCATTTGTCCTGAGGATTTTCTCAAGCTAGATTTTAAAGTTCAGCAGAGTTTTGCCATTCCCGGCTTCAGCGGGTAGGCGGTTCCATGGGTTAATAACCTTGTGAGTGACAAAAACATCTGTTCAGTCCTACATTGTGGCTTTTTGAGCTTGAAACCGTTTCTCTTTGTTTGTGTTACATCTGACCTTTTCCAGAATTTTTCTGGATCAACATCTCGAAATTGTTCAATATTTTAAAGGCTTCGATGAGATCAGCCCTGTCATGTCTAGTTTGTAGTGTTGTTTGCCCTGTGGCCCCTAAATCGTTCCTGGTATGAGAGTTGACTTAGTGCTGGAAATACTGTCGTTGTTTGGTGTTGAACTTTCTCCAAAGAGGCTATGTCTATCCGATGATTAGTATGAAAAAAAAAACATTACCCATAAATTGTTAATGCAACAGACAGAAATAAGTTGCCGCTGGGTGTGTTAATTCCATTATAAATAAACACATTAGTTACTCATAAAAGAGATAGCATTCGTGATATATTTGCTCCAGAAAACGAAAATATTTTGCCGCGACGTTCGCATCTCGTCACAAAATCTATTTAGCTGACGTTACACTAAAGTCATCAGTCTCACGACTGAAACCAAAATGAAATGAATATACTATATTAATTATATTGTCTATAAAGATTTAACATCAAACTATACTTATTTCCAAATCTCAATGAAAACGAGTCGAGTATGACGACGAGGCAGGAGGAGTAGGAGGAACATCTTGGTTGTTGTTGGTGAAACTTGAGCCGCGACAGCAACCCGTCCTCTTAAAAATAACGTCACTTTTGGCTCGTATGCGCGCTATGGCCAAATTTGGACGTAATACGAAATGAAATCGACTCACAAAAGTGACGTTGTGTTCCGTTTTCTATTTGAGTCGTCCGGCTTACGCGCAGAGGTTATGAGAGGACACTTTAAATTAGCGTTTTTCATAACGTTTTGAACCTTTATGAGAATTTCCTGCCCACCTAACCTATCAGAGGACCCTTAACTTATTGTTGTTGAAAAAAAAATCCGAAATTTATTTTCATTTGTTTTTCATTTTCAAATTACGTTCAAATTCGGCCATACGAGCAAACGACCAAAAGCGACGTTCTTTTTAAAAGGACAGGTTGCACGCAGAAAATTACTTCAGCAAGTTTCAGAAAACAGCCTGACTGCTTTGGCAGCCTGAAACCATTGGCATTAAAGAAAAGAATGCCAAGTGTCACTATGCCAACGTCACCCCAACGAGAAATCTCACAATATTATAAAGCCAGGGGAGAAAGAGATGGCTGAGAGGGGTAGGGGAAGAGGGGAGAAATGAGTGAAGAGAAAAGTGAGAGAGAGAGAGACAGAAAAACCTTAGCACCGCCGGGAACGTGGACCCTCACCGCCTCTCCCCTCATCAACCGCCTCATCCCTCATCAACCATTGAGGATATAAGATTAGACAGTGAGTCACAAGAAGAAGTGGTTGTAGGCGACGACTCGGCACACAAAGCTACACAGGAAAATTCTCCAGCCAACACCTCCAGTGACCATCTCGGATATCTATATAAATAAAAATGGAAATGTTCGTTTGTGCATAACCGCTAATCTCCGAAAGTTCTTCACAGATTGCTTTGAAATTTTCACACAACGTTCCATTCGCATCCGAGCAGGTTTTTATATACATACTATATAGATGTCACGTCTGTGACGGTAAAAAGACATGTTTTTTCTGAAAAAAAACTGTGTTTTTCATGTTTTTTTCATGTGAGGGGAAATCTTTGAAACCTCTTTACCGATTGCTTTGAAATTTTGACACAACGTTGCATTCGAATAGGCGCATCTCTTTATATATCTACTATATACATGCCTCACCTGTGGCAGGAAAAAACATGTTTTTTTTTAGAAAAACAGCGCCATCTGCCGGACGTAAGAGCAACACACGCTGTAATCTCTGAAAGTTCTTCACCGATTGCTTTGAAATTTTGACACAACGTTGCATTCGAATAGGCGCTTCTTTTTATATACCTACTATATAGATCCCACCTCCTGTAACAGGTAAAAACATGCGTTTTTTGAAAAACAGCGCCATCTGTTGCACATAATAGCGACATGCACGCTGTACTAATTATGTCACAAATTCTATTTCAATGTTTCCGACTGCATTGATAAAATTTATTTCATAGATTTCTATTTATTTATTTTTTTATTGAATTATTTTGTGACATTGTGTTGGAATTGAGCTGTGCTGTTTACCATACCGTTCATTTCGTAAGTATAAGTATAGATGCCACACCTGTGACAGGTAAAACTATGCTTTTCTTGAAAAACAGCGCCATCTGTTGGCGCTGTTGTTACACCCAGTAACCTAACCTCAGCCTGACCTCAGGGAAGGCCACTACCAGCCACTTCACCTCAGCCTGACCTCAGGGAAGGCCACACCCAGCCACCTCACCTCAGCCTGACCTCAGGGAAGGCCACACCCAGCCACCTCACCTCAGCCTGATCTCAGGGAAGGCCACACCCAAAGACTGACCTCGTCACCAGCCCCGCCACAGCTGCCACGGGTTTGTACTGCTCCGTCTTGCATACAGCATCGCCGGGAACGACAATATCCTATTTGTGCAAACAATCCATGGGCCACTTACTGAAAATGGACGGCCGATAGCCTACTTCCTGCAACGACGCCTACGGATCATGCAATACCGACCCCAACCCCTCATGTTCGTGCAATTCCGACCCCAACCTCTCGTGTTCGTGCAAAGCCTCATGTTCCTGCAGCACCGACCCCAGCACTTCATGTTTCTGAAAGAAAAATTGTTCCTGCAGCATCTGCCCCAGCACTACAAGCTCCTGTAATACCACCTGCTTCTGCAAGAACAACAATCGTAGAGTCTACTGATCTTCCAACCTTAACTCCATCACTAGCAGCCACACAACAGCAGTAGCCACTGAAAACTCCAACTCTCGTTGAAACCTTTACCTTATCAAAGGAGGAAACATCAGGTACTGACACAGACAGGCCCCATTGCACCCACCGCCATATCACCACAACGTCAAGCACCCACACTCTACGACAAAGCATATCAAGCCCAAGCACCTGCACTAAAAAAAAGTCACGAAGAATGAATCACTTCAGAATAAACGTGAACGAAGTACTTCAACGTGCAGTGAAGTATAAGATCGCTGCAGTCACTCCATTACTGTGATCTTAACGACCAAGTCCCAGAAATCCCGTGCGATAGTAATATTTACCAACTCCCTTTCGATACAAACAGCGTCGGCGGCAGCATCACAATGGTAAGTCAGACACAAAACAAGATGACAAAATAGAAAAAGCAACAGCAAGTAAGTAGTTATCAAAAGAAGGCACCAAGCCGGGAAGGCTATGTAGCATCATCAAATGTTCGGGACAATCATAGGGCGCTAAATATCACTAAGGCTGCCAATACGAGAACAAAAACGCACAAGGCGAACGATATGAAAGGTATCTGATTCATCAAGAATTCTATCAAGGGACAAGTGGCAGCGAGAGATGGTCATTCAGCAAGACATAAGTATGTCCTAGAAATCCGGACATTCAACAAGGACATGCACGACCGTAAAAAAGGACAATGCAGTTTGGACAATGAAGTGCAGGGTGGCGCTCCAGTAAGTGCCTGTGAGTTAAGCGGGTATGGCCAATACTTAACCTCGTCAGAGCCGTTTCCCACCGCCGGTTACGGTGGTAGGAGGAGGACCACGGGGGACACACTACTGTTAAGAGCACGCAGTTTGTTACCAGTAACAGAAGACTAACGACCGGGCCAACGGGCAAGAATGGGGGACTAAATAACTGAGTAAAAGTCGGAATAAAGAATACCTTTACGGGAAATGGGACAGGTGCAGATAGTTTCCTTAGCGACAGCGTCCACACGCTCATTTAAGGACACACCAATATGGCTGGGAACCCAGCAAAACTCCACAGTCTTAAATCTACTGGAGATAAGAAACAGCCAATGTTGAATTTCGACTACCACAGGATGGACTGGATTAAAGGACATCAGAACCACGAGGGCACTGTGAGAGTCAACTACAACAATAATGGGGAATTAACAGCGTGAAAGCAGTTGACGAAGAGCAAAAAGAATAGCATAAAGTTTTGTCGTGAGAGACGCTAGTCTCCAGAGGCAGGCGGCACATATAAGTGTGGTAAGGAAAAACAACAGAGTAGCCTACACAGTATGCAGACTTAGACCCATCGGTGAAGATGGAAATGGAGTGGGAGTGTGAAGTAAAGTGTTCAAGGAAAAGGCGTTTCAGAACTGTAGGAGGGGTTAAAGATTTAGTCACGTGGGTCAAGGTTTTACAAAATTTAAGAAGGGGAACCCTCCGATGAGGTAAAGACGGAATGACACGAGGGGAAAATATTGGTATCACGAACCGAAAGAGCATTTTGTAAGCGAGACAACTGTACAGAAAGAGATAGGTTGTTAAAGGGAACAGGAACTACAGGAGAGGGGTAAAGGTCAAGGAACGACATAAGCAAGAGTGAGGTTGTTGTAGGGACCGTGCACGGCAGCGAAGACAGTGTGATCACGGCGATCCTGTAGAGATAGGACGCCAGTTTCAACATACAGGCTGAGGGTAGGAGTCGAACAAAAGGTCCCAGAGCTGAGGCGTAACCTAACCCAGTATGGTGCAGAGCATCAAGACGGCAAAGAGTAGAAGGAGAAGCTGACGAGTGTGCAGGGCAACCATAATCGAGTTTAGACAGAACAAGAGAGGAATGTAAAGAGAGGACCGTGCGCCTATCACTTTTCCCAAGAAGTATGGCACAAGACCTTAAGTAAGTTAAGGGCCTTAGAGCATTCAACTCGGAGGTAAGAGATATGAGGCAACCAAGACAAACGAGTGTAAAAAATCTGCCCCAAAAGCTTAGTAGAATCTTTGTACAAAATGGGATGACCATAAAGCGACAGAGAAGGTTGAAGAACGACTTGCTTCCGAGTAAAAGTCGTCGCACACGTTTTAGTTGTAGAGAACTTGAAGCCATGATTGGTGGCCTAAGACGACACGGCATTAATCTCAAGTTGAAGCCGCCGTTGAAGAGGAAGGCCAATCATCACCTCGACAGCAGATGGTAAGATCGTAGACAATAGACAGCAAAGAAGATGCTAGAAGAAAGGGAGGAGAGAAGACCATTGAGGGCAACCAGGAGTAGAGTAGTGCTCAGAACACTACCCTGAGGTACACATTCGTATTGCCGAAAAGAGGCAGAGAGTGGTACCAAGCCTAACTCTAAAGGAACGACTAGAAAGGAAGCTTTGGAGGAAGAGACGGAGATTATCACGAAGACCAAAAGAATGTGGTTGATACAGAATATGGTATCTCCAGGTGCTGTCGTACGCCTTTTCTAGGTCAAAAAGGACAGCAACAAAGGAGGACTTCGCAGCAAAAGCAGTACGAATATAGACCTCCAAGTTCACCAGGACATCAGTCGTGCTGCGGCACTTGCGAAAACCAAATTGAGAAGGTGAGAGGTGGTGATAGTGTTCCAAGAACCAAGAACCAAGAACCAATCAGACGAACATTGACCATACGTTCAAAGAGTTTGCAGACGCAACTCGTGAAGGCAATAGGGCGGAAGTTCTTAGGGTATGTCCCTAGAGACCCTGGTTTCTGAATAGGAAGAACAACGGCATCGAGCCAGTTCTCAGGGACTGGTGACGACTCCCAGGTACGGTTATACAGATTTAGTAAATACTGAGACGCACATGGAGGGAGATGGCGAAGCATCTCATGATTAATGTCATATGAGTTCGCTGCCGTAGAACCACAGAGGGCCAGAGCAGACTCTCTTTCGCCGAACTCAGGAGTTCGGAGATATATATATATAGAGAGAGAGAGAGAGTGAGAGAGAGAGAGAGAGAGAGAGAGAGAGAGAGAGAGAGAGAGAGAGAGAGAGAAAGAGAGAGAGAGAGAGAGAGAGAGAGAGAGAGAGAGAGAGAGAGAGAGAGAGAGAGAGAGAGAGAGAGAGAGAGAGAGAGAGAGAGAGAGAGGATCGTTATAGAGAAGTTGGAGATAAGTGGGGAAATCTAAAGAAATAGATTCAAGAACGGGCTTACGAAGAAGGAAGGAGTGAGGAAGATGAGAATCGGAACTAACAGTCGAAAAGTGGTGTTACGACAACCCGTCCTCACAAATTCGTATAGTCAATATTGACTTATTAAATACGTGCATAGGTGACATACTAAACATAATAGTTTACCTTGAAATGCTTCATAGAAAACACCGAACTTACCTAACCTTGTTAGTATGTTAAGATAAGCATCTTATAGCTTCGTAATTACAATTGTTACTTAACCTATTATAAGTATAGGTTAAGTAATAATTGTAATTACTAAGCAATAAGATGCTTATCTTAACATATTAACAAGGTTAGGTAAGGTCGGTGTTTTCTATATAGCTTTTCAAGGTAAACTATTATGTTTAGTATATCACCTATGCACGTATTTAATAAGTCAATATTGACTATACGAATTTGCGAGGACGGGTTGGTTACGAATCCGATTCCATCGTCGGAGCATGGAGCAGCAACGTCAATGCCATCTGTGAGTCCGCTCCCGAAACCCCCACAAATTGGACGACGCCATCTAGTGGTGACAGGATTATACCAGCAAGAGGCGCTAGATTCCTGTCTTAGTCAGCTCGAGAGGTAGCTGGTGCTGACCTCTGGTGAGGTGGCGACTAGAAAATCAGCGCCATCTGTTATAGGAGGAGTTGTATGTCTATGTCAGAGTACGTAAGTGATGTTTCCTAGTGTCCCATGTACTGACCAGTGTACTGATGACGTGTCTGTATCCACAGAGTCGACGTAGGGCCACAGTGGTACGAGGACAGTCAGTCTACCCAGGGCAGCCAATAGCTCTCTATTCCATTCTGCTTTACGGAAGCATTGAGCCGCCGCCGGAGAAGAGCTGTGTAGTGTTCTACTGTCTGCCTGTGAAGTGGCAGTGACAGAATTCGGCATACCCGGGACTGGCTAACGGAAGAGACGACAGACAGTAAGGTGCTACGGAGGAGTGTAACCAGCTAGTTGCAAGAAGCTCTTGCCAAGGGTTCGCTTCCCTTGTATTTGTACGTGAAGAGGCCCAGCAGCGCGAGGCTGGTGTTCTCTGCCAGCACCAGGCTGGAGAGTGATTGTGGGCGTGCACGAAGAGCACCTAGTGAGACTGTGTTTTGGCTGGCCCGTGGCCAGGGTAGACTCGTTGGTGTTTCCCAGTACTGGTTGAGGACGGTACTGTGTTGAGGAAACACGGTAGCTGACAAGACTGCATCGATTGAGCATCAAATAGCGCTTAGTGTCCTATGAGAGAGACACTTGTGTACATATTAAGTGTAGTAATACTTCCTTTAGGATTATATATGAGGTGATGGGAAAATGTTTATATGTGAATATATTGATAATTGTTGAAGTGTCGTATTCAATGCACCTCCCCCACTGTGTTTTACTTGCATTACCGAGCTCACTCCTTGAAAGCCACTACTAACTTGGGGCCGGATACCAGAACATTAGTTCCACCAGCAAAGAACCCGGTTGCGACTAATTGTGGCCGTAACAAGTGGGAACTAAGTTCGGTCGCCACTGTCACTGGATCCGCCGCAAGAGTACCACGGAGGTGAAGAACTGGCGAGACATCTGGAACAAACGTACCCGCTATCTTGCAGGTTGTCTTCCAGATCTGCGGCAGAGGAGTATCGGACGTAATGGTGGAGACACAAGACTTCCAACTCTCACATATAGCTGTATGGATGGTCCTACTCGCCTTCACCGCACTCGCTTTACGAAACAAAATAAAAGAATCGGCCGTCTGCCGGCATCGGTGTTTCTTCCAGGCTGCACGCTTACAGCGACAGCTCGAGCAGTCTGCATTCCACCAGGGAGTGCACTTCCGCGTACTCCGGGAAGTAGAGTAAGGAACAGAGCGGAGGGCAGCGTCAAATAGGGTGTCATGAAACAGGAGGAGGGCTCGTGGGCGAGGCAGATCAGAGAGGTCGGGAAGAGCAGCATAGAGAGTGAATAGATTCCAGTCAGCTTTGGCAAACTGACACCTAGGAGAGGAGAGGGGAGGGTGAAAAGAGAAAAAGGTGACAAGGATGGGGAAATGATTATTGTTATGTAGATCATCAGGAGCCCGCCGTGTGAAATCTTAATAAAGAGAAGACGAGCAGAGAGAAGGAGCAAGACAGGAGAGGGTGTGAGTGCGAGAGTCCACATGAGTAGGTTCACCAGAATTCAGAAGAGAGAGAGAGAGAGAGAAGAAGAGAGGACAAATGGTTCGAGAAAGCGGCCCCGGGTTTTTGTCAGAACATCACCCCAGAGGTTATGTCGACAGTTGAAATCGCCCAACGGAAGCACAGGCTCTAGTAAGGAGTCCAACAGGAGTCCAATTTGGGGGAGGTAAATGGAACAGATTGTATACCATTTACTCACAGAGATACGGGCCGCAGAACATTGAATAGTCGACAGAAAAAGTATGAGGACGAAGGGAGTATCAGTACGAATCAAGAGAGCAGTAGAGTTATGGGGCCCGGCAGAATCTGGAGGGGGGAGGGGGAAGGAAAAACCACTAAAGCGACCAGGACGAGCACCAAGCATCGGCTTCTGGAGACGGACACAAAGCGGTGAAAACTGTGTTATCAGAAGTAAGTTGGAGTTCATGGAAGTTGACATAAAATCCATGAATATTCCATTGAAGAATATGCATTGTCAAAATGCACAATGTCACGATGTCATTGTCACGATGCACTCCCCGATTGCACTCCACCTTAAGAACCGTCAGTCCGTCGAGATCGGGGTCAGCAACAAAGGAGAGGAGTGATAATAAAAAGCGTCCCCCTCACTCGCGACGTTGGATATCACAGTTCTTCGGGTGAGGGAGCATGCGTCCCTAAACACCCGAGTGTCAAAACAAAAGATGTCCGAAAGAATAATCAAGATTGGCAAGAAGTCGGCGGGAAATGACAATTAGAGAGGAGAAGAGGGGAAGGAAAATGAAATATAAGGAAGGGGAAAAACTTCCAGCAAAATCAATAAAGACAGCAGCAAGAGCATAAGGCTTCAAAAGGACAGAGGACTGTTCCATGGAGCATCACACCCCGGCAGCCGCCCACCAAGCCCCCCCCTCACGACGACAGTGATCTGGAAAGGGAGGGGAGAGCAACAACAAGAATGAAGACAATAAAGAAGAAAAATAATCGACATCAAGAAAGAAGACAACGAGAAGAGAGAAAACTCGATCAAGAACGGAGAAAGAACTCTTGACCACCGACCCCTGCAAACCTTGAAGCTTTCCGAGCCGCTGAACATGTGGAGATCGTCCTGGAAGCTGTGCTTGAGATGTGGCCCACACATACACCCCTCCGACTTCGAAATGTTGTCCTGATTGTTCTGAACCAGCCCATCCTCCTAAGGTTTCCCAACGTCAAGAAACTGTCGTACGAAAGTGCCCTTATCCTAGCCTATCAGAGAACGCAAAACAGAAAACTGGACAGTATGTTAATTTTGCGAGTTAGTATTAACCTCCTTCTTGTTAGTATTATCTACCTCATAAAACCTTTAATTAACCTATCTGTTTTCTTAAGCTACACCAAAATGCGAACTATGTATTATTGTTTTTTTTTGTAAAGTACTTGTCTTACCTATGTATCTTCCTCTGTCCATGTATCATATGTATATACATTTGAATAAATAAATTATTATTATTATTATTCCTAGTGTGAGACTCAACCAAAGTAGAAATACTATGCAAATCAAGGGTACAAAATTGTGGAAGTCCCACCTTCACAAACAACAGCGCCTCTCCAGCACAGCAGAAAACGGACGCAACCTTCACAGTTAACCTCATACTACAGCAATCCCATCGAACGGCTTGGTCACTTACCCACCCTAGCTGACACCTAAAACATGTTCCCATCTGGCTAACAGTTTCCCCCTGGCGCTACTTCTCCTCTGCCAGCCACAAGAACAGCTGTGTCTCTATCTGAAATTTACACCATCTACATCAACAACTATCTCTACAAACTTCTCTCAAACGTGGAATACGGCTCCCTTTCAGGAAAATTTACGTAAAATGTCAACAAAAGAATATATTAAAAGACACGAGCGTCATAATGGAATTGTTACCATGAATGTTAAAGACAAATACACAAATAAAATAGATTACACCTCAAACAACTACGGATCTCATTGATACTTTTAAAATACTGAACAATTTGGAGGATGATCCGGAAAATTTGTTCATAAGGTCAGATGTAACACAAACAAGGAGCAACGGTTTCAAGCTCAACAAGCCACAATGTAGAACTAAGAACAGAAGATGCTTTTTCACCTACAGGGTTATTAACCCATGGAACCGTCTACCTGTTAAACTCTGTTAACTTTTAAAGTACAATTGGAAAAGATCATCTAGGCAAATTGGCGGGACCTTTGACAAGCCGCCGGCTTCCTGTCCTCGTCGAGGCCACCAGTGGTAATGGCTCTCATGTAAACAACACTCGGACACAATCAGGACATTCTAATACAATGCCGAAAGATTGAGCATTGCCCGAACATTCTTAAACATTGCCCGAAACGCTTTGCGTAATAGTGGCTTTATTAATATTACACCACCTGTCCCCACAATTGTACACTACTTTTATGTTCTTTGTACACACATTCTTTTCAATACAAATTTGAATTTGAATTTTTAAATTACACTTTTTAATTTTAACATTCAACACCTGGTGGCTGATTTTATTGAAACTGAGAGACGTAATGTGCTGCCTTTACTTAGTACATGCGCCACTAACTCATTCACAGCATATGCGTCACTAACTCATGACAGCACATGCGTCACTAACTCATGACAGCACATGCGTCACTAACTCATCACAGCACATGCGTCACTAATAACTCATCACAGCCCATGCGTCACTAGTACCTCATTACAGCTCATGCGTCACTAACTCATCACAGCACATGCGTCACTGACTCATCACAGCACATGCGTCACTAACTCATCACAGCACATGCGTCACTAATAATTCATCACAGCACATGCATCACTAACTCATCACAGCACATGCGTCACTAACTCATCACATCACATGCATCACTAACTCATCACAGCACATGTGTCACTAACTCATCACAGCCCATGCGTCACTAACTCATCACAGCCCATGCGTCACTAACTCATCACAGCACATGTGTCACTAACTCATCACAGCCCATGCGTCACTAACTCATCACAGCACATGCGTCACTAACTCATCACAGCACATGCGTCACTAACTCATCACAGCACATGTGTCACTAACTCATCACAGCACATGTGTCACTAACTCATCACAGCCCATGCGTCAATAACTCATCACAGCACATGCATCACTAACTCATCACAGCACATGCGTCACTAACTCATCACAGCACATGCGTCACTAACTCATCACAGCACATGCGTCACTAACTCATCACAGCACATGTGTCACTAACTCATCACAGCCCATGCATCACTAACTCATCACAGCACATGCGTCACTAACTCATCACAGCACATGCGTCACTAACTCATCACAGCACATGCGTCACTAATAACTCATCACAGCACATGCGTCACTAACCCATCACAGCACATGCGTCACTAATAACTCGTCACAGCACATGCGTCACTGACTCATCACAGCACATGCGTCACTAACTCATCACAGCACATGCGTCACTAACTCATCACAGCACATGCGTCACTAATAACTCATCACAGCACATGCGTCACTAACCCATCACAGCACATGCGTCACTAATAACTCGTCACAGCACATGCGTCACTGACTCATCACAGCACATGCGTCACTAATAACTCATCACAGCACATGCGTCACAAAAGACAAAACCTCAAGGAGGCTAAGGGCCTTAGAACATTCAACTCAAAGGTAAGAGATATGGGGCGACCAAGACAAACGTGTGTCAAAAATTAACCCCAAAAGCTTAGCAGAATCTTTGTACGCAATGGGGTGACCATAAACCATAAAGCGAGAAAGAGGTACGAAGAACTAGCTGCTTCCGAGTAAAAGTCATGGCACAAGTCTTAGCCGAAGAGAACTTGAAGCCATGATTGGTGGCCCAAGACGTCTCGGTATCAATTTCAAGTTGAAGTCATCATTGAAGGAAAGGAGAGCAATCACCCCGACAACAAAGGGTAAGATCATTACCATAGAGCGCTGAGCAGATGCTAGAAGGGAATGGAACTATCAAGAAGAAAGAGACAAACCATTACGACTAAGGGAAGAGAGGAAAGAAAACTATTGATCGCAACGAGGAAAAAGAGTAGTGCTCAGAACACAACACTGGGGTACACCGTATTTGCCGAAAAGAGGCAGAGAGAGAGTGGTACCAAGCCTCACTCTAAACGAATAACCAGAGAGGAATCTTTGGAGGAAGAGGGGGAAATTACCATGAAAGAAAAAAGAACGAAGTTGGGACAGAATATGGTATCCCCAGGTAGTGTCATATGCCTTTTTTCAGGTAAAAAATGACAGCAACAACGGAGCTTTTCGTAGCAAAAGCAGTACGAAACCTCCAAGTTCACCAAAACATCAGTCGTGCTGCGGCACTTGCATAAACCAAATTGAGAAGGGGGAGAGATGGTGATAGTATTCCAAGAACCACATCAGACGGACATTGACCATACGTTCAAAGAGTTTGCAAACGCAACTCATGAGGGCAATGGGGCAGAAGTACTTATGGGATGTCCCCAGAGACCCGGTTTCCGAATTGGGAGAATAACCGCATCGAGCCAGCCCTCGGGGACTGACGACGACTCCCAGACACGGTTATACAGATTCAGTAATTACTGAGACAAGCTTGGAGGGAGATGGCGAAGCATCTCATAATGAATGTCATCTGAGTCTGCTGCCATAGAACCGCAGAGGGCCAGAGCAGACTGAAGTTCAGAGAGAGATAAGAGATTGTTATAGGGAAGTCGGAGATGAGTGCGGAAATCTAAGATGTGATATTTAAGGACGGGCTTAAGAAGAACGAAGGATTGAGGAAGATGAGAACCAGTGCTAACAGCCGAAAAGTGGGAACCCAGTTCGTTCGCCACCGTCACAGGATCCGCCACAAGAGTACCATGGAGGTGAAGGACCGGCGAGACATCTTACCCTCTATCTTGCGGATTTTCTTCCAGATCTGTGGCAGAGGGGTATCGGACGTAATGGTGGCGACATAAGATTTCCACTTCTCACGTTTAGCTGTACGAATGGTCCTACATACACCGCACTCGCCTTCCGAAACAAAATAAAAGAATCAGCCTTCTGCCGGCCTTGGTGTTTCTTCCAGGCTGCACGCTTAAAGCGGACAGCCCGAGCACAGTCCGCATTCCACCAGGGAACACACTTCCGCGTGCCCCGGGAGGTAGAGCGAGGAATAGAGCAGAGGTCAGCGACGAAGACGGTGTCATGAAAGAGGAGGAGGAGGGCTCAAGGGAGTGGCAGAGTGGAGAGGCCAGAGAGAGTAGCAAGGCGGGTGAATAGGTTCCATTCAGCCTTGGCAAACTGTCACCTAAGGAAGAAGAGGGGAGGGTGAAAAGAGGAAAAGGTAACAAGGATGGGGAAATGGTCACTGTTATGGAGGTCATCAAGCACCCACCATGTGAAATCTACGTAAAGAGACGGCGTGCAGAGAGAAAGATCAAGACAGGAGAGGGTATGAGTGCGGGAGTCCACATGAGTGGGTTCACCAGAATTCAGAAGAGACAGGGAAGAAGAGAGGACAAACGGTTCAAAAAGACGGCCTCGGGTGTTTGTCAGAACATCTCCCCAGTGTGTATGTCGACAGTTGAAATCACCCAACAGAAGCACAGGCTCCGGTAAGGAATCCAAGATGTTCTTAAGATTGGGAAGAGAATGCGGGACATTTGGGGGGTAGATAATGGGAACAGACTCACTCACCCATTTAACCACAAAGACACGGGCAGCACAACATTGGATTAGCGACTGAAAAAGTAGGGGGACGAAGGGAATATCAGTACGAATCAAGGGAGCAGTAGAGTTATGGGCCCCGGCAGAAGTTTGGAAGGGGGGGGGGAGGGAGGGGCAAGGGGAATTATCAGGGGAAAGCGCCAAGCCTTTATGACTATATAGCACTGGAAAGGGGTCAGGATAAGGATTTGGGATGGGACGGGTGGAAAGGAAAGGTGCCCAACCACTTAAACGGTCGGGAAATGAACGCCGACCTGCATGAAGCGAGACCGTCGCTCTACCGTCCAGCCCATGTGGAACAACGAAAGTAACCAGGACGAGCACCAAGTATCGGCTCCTGGAGACATACACAAAGTGGTGAAAACTGTGTAATCAGAAGTTGGAGTTCATGGAAGTTGGCATAAAATCTACGAATATTTCATTGAAGAATAGGCATTGTCAAAATGAGAGATGACAGCAACGGAGAACAATGAGGAAACAAAGACAAAGAAGAACACAGCATATTAAAGAAGGATCAGGATCAAGATCAGGGTCAGTGAAATCAGGGTTAGGGGGCTTGGGAAACTAGTAAGGAAAATGGAGTTAAGGGAGCGGGAGGACAGACCAAAGGTGGACGGACAGGGTCCGGAGTAGGAGACAACAAAGAGGGATGGTGAAAGACTGCAGGGGGAGGTGGGACAGAAACAGGGGAGCGCAACTAAACAAGGGCAGCAATCGAGAGAGAATCAGGAGTTAAAGGAACCTCCATAGCTGGGACAGGGGGCCCGACCACCGAAATGGAAGGGGACGCAGTGATAGAGTCAGGGGGGGGGGGAGAAAGCGATGCCTTCTTACCCACCTAGGAGGAGGAAATGAGGAGCAAGGCTTACGTTTCTGACTCAAAGTAACAGGTGTACCAGCAACAACGTACTGGGCGACAGACTCAATTGTCTCAACAGGAGAAGAGAAACGGGAGCGAACAACATGAAGATTGCTGGGAGGATGACGGACAACAGCCTGGGCAGACAGGCTACGTGGAGGGTCATGGGACAGAAGGGGAGGGCTGGGAACAAGGAATGGGGGAAGATAGGAAAGAAGACACAGGAGACACGACAGACTAGGAAGGAAGGAAGGAGGGAAACACCAGATGGAGAACCAGGAGGACCCCATGGTTGAGAACGGAAGGCAGCGGGTTAAGTAGTGGTGGGCGTATCCGGGTCTAAGGCCTGGAAACCGGTTGTGAGACTGAGAAAGGAGGGAAGGGCCAGGAGAGGTGGAACGCAGAGCACGAGCATAAGATACGTTAGCGTAAGAGGAGTCACTGCGGACTTGGCGCCTTGCCTCAGGAAAAGACAAACGAGCGCGGTGCTTCAAACTGAGGATGGCTTTCTCAAATTTGTAGTGTATACACTTGCGGGAAAAGGTAGGGTGGGCGTCACCGCAATTGAGGCATCAAGCTTGGGAAGAAGAGCACTCAGCCTTAGAGTGACCAGAGTCCCCCCACATGGGGGCATAGAAACACCACACTTGTACATTTGAGGGCACTATGCCCAAATTTCCAGCACTTATTGCAAAGTGTAGGAAAGGGAACGTACTCCTGAATAGAGCATCTGGCATCAGCAAGAATTATAGAAGGCGGAAGAGTCCTGCAAACAAAAGTGATTTTCACAACTCAAACTGGCTGACGACGACGACCATGAGGGAGTCGGGTGAACGTATCAACCTGGAGGATAGACCGGCCTTGGACTTCAAGGATGTATTTAATATCCTCGTGCCAGTCTGTCAGATCTTAAACACCAGTCGCAACATGGTGCGGGAGGATAACAGTGCCAAATACTGGCATTTAACCAGGTAATTTTGGAGATCCTAACAGGGGGGTCTCCCCATTGGTGGACAATGTGGCTAAGCGGGTAGCTGCATCCTGAGAAGGAGCAGCAATGTCACATGTACCAAATCGGGTGGGGTCAAAAGTAACAGAGGCAGAGGAAACAGTGACCAGCTTAATTATTGAAGATGGCAGCAGGAGAGTAAGGTCGCAGAAGGACAGAGAACCATCCCATGGAGCATCACACCCCGGCAGCTGTCTACCAAGTCCTCTCACGACCACAACGGGCTGGAAAGGGAGGGGGGGGGAACCCTAACAAATAAACAAATTGATGGACTAACAACATATTTTGCACATTATCTAACTTTCCTGACTAATACACTCAGACGACCTGGAACACACACAACCTGTGGACACATGATCACATGATACATATTTTGAAACCTTCCTTCAATACAAAAAATTTATCCATATATAAGACATCCCAGAAAAACTTCTTGTATGATCACAACTCTGTGATCATACTCATGCAACTGGGACCCAGATAGAACTCAATTCAAACGCTTTTAACTCGTAATTTTTGTAAGTTAATTTACATAGGCCTACATATTTAATTACAGCCTATAACCCATAATTTATTAATCACTCAATCTTATATGCAGTATTATACTTAGAATGTCAATTAATGTAAACCAAAAGATATTCAAATGAAACATAAGACTTGTCTGATAAATTTTGCATATCTTTTGCTGTCAATAGTTACTCCCATTTGCATATTACTTGTGTCCGGCTTGTTACCTTAGTACCATTACTAGATTATTTACCACATGCAAATTATGTTCGCAAATTAGTAGGAGCCATGAGAAGGATTCGAACCTGCACACTGGGGACTCCCAAGCCCAAGCTTTAAACCACTGAATCACGATATGCTAAATGTAATGCAATCTGGTATTCAACTGAATCCTCTAAGGATTATGAGTGAATTTTAGTTCCAGTGTGTGTGGAAAGTGGCAACACTGGGCGATTGACTGGATGTGGCAGCTCTCTATTTCTGCAAGATGCAGGACATAAAATGAATGCTTTCAATTATGAGTTAATTTATTATATATTGAGTACAACTGGAATTTAAAGCTTTAAATGATTTTATACTGAATACATATAGGCTCAAACTATACTGACATCGCAGTTATACACGCGAACCCTGTTCAACACAACGTTGTTCAGCGCTGATTCATTATAATGCTCTTTGTTTACATCTATTATTCATATAGTTTAGGTAGTTAGGTAAACTCATAATGTGTTGGTCATAAGACATAAACTGGTGTACCAGGAGTGCATCTCCGTAAGATCCATGTGGTAATGACTCCTGTTTAACGAACGTTCAGTTACCACCACAGCTTGTTAACGAGTCCCCAGCGTTACCCAAGACCCTGTAAGTTTGCACGACCTTATAAACACAGGCAGTATACCCAGGAGTGGTGGATATGCTCAATATGACGGCATGAGAGGCAAGAGAGGCAACTATAATTTAGTCGACCTTTACACCACTCAGTGCATCAAATACGATATTTACAATTAGATATGCTAACTAATTTTAGTCATGCTAAAATATATATATATATATATATATATATATATATATATATATATATATATATGCAAACAAGCCTGAATGGTCCCCAGGACTATATGCAACTGAAAACTCACACCACAGAAGTGACTCGAACCCATACTGCCAGGAGCAACGCAACTGGTATGTACAGGGACGCCTTAATCTGCTTGACCATCACGACCGGACAAAAGGAAGTGATTGCCGAAGCTATTTTAACCACTTCCCCGCCGGCACTCGGTTGCCGGCAGGGACTATATGCAACAAGTTTTCAGTTGCATATAGTCCTGGGGACCATTCAGGTTTGTTCGCATTTGTTTTCCACAAGGTTACCTCTGAGCACTCTTTATTTTCTTCTCCGAGGCTATGGGTCCCTACACTTGTACCAGAGGTGGTAACCCCTCTTAAATATACTAATATACTAACATACATATGTTAGTATATTAGTATATTTAGGTAGCAGTCTATAAATATATATATATATATATATATATATATATATATATATATATATATATATATATATATATATATATATATATATATATACATATATATATATATATATATATATATATATATATATATATATATATATATATATATATATATATATATATATATATATATATATATATATATATATATATATATATGTGTGTGTGTGTGTGTGTGTGTGTGTGTGTGTGTGTGTGTGTGTGTGTGTGTGTGTGTGTGTGTGTGTGTGTGTGTGTGTGTGTGTGTGTGTGTAAACAATAGAGGGCTGTTGATTTATTTTTATTTGTACATTTGTCATGGCAAGTATCGGTGTAAATTTCTGAAGCAGTCAAAATGATACTCCCACGTGATATTGATCTCAAACGTAATAGTCAATTGATCATTAAATGAAAGCACCACCTTGCTCCAAGACTGAGGAGCCGACCTTGTATTGACCAGTGGTGAAGGCCGCTATAACTGGCTGCCGGCTGGCATCAGTAGTGGTCCCAAGCTGACAGCCGAGGACACACAGCTCCTGTATCTTGCTCACCCGTAACCCGTCACAGGTCAGTTCATCATTGTCCTTTGTCTTCACAATGTCACGCCCTCAAGGCAACACAATGAGGATTTTTGTTAAGCATTTAATAACGGTTATGTACTGACAACAAGTCCAAGCATTGTTGAACAAGTCTAACTGTAATTTATTTGATATGCAAATCCAACAGAACGGGTAATACCACTTCAGGATGGTCCAGTCTATAGAATACTTCCCATCATCACACTCTTGGGTCACTGGTTTGAACCCCGAGAGCCACCCCCACCGCCGCCTCCCCCAGAGGGCCGACCCACGGCCCACGGGGTCACGGGACAAGGCACACGTACCCAAGGAAGTCATAGAGTTCTGCCAGGAGACGTCTTTTAATGGCATCAAGTACATCGTCAAGAGAGAATTCTCTCTATTACAACGGTAAGTTCTCAACGCTTGCTACAAACTCTCAAATTTATTTCACGCAGCCACAATTACAGATTCAGATGTATTTCAGCAGCAAATACAATATTGAATTTTGGTATTCTTTATCAGATAAAGATACTGTTGTAACGGCACCCATCTTGCATGAAGATATGTAACAAATGGTTGTAACGCCACGGCTGGAACCGCTCCTATTACCTCGGGCAACAGGTAGTGAACAAGTCTCAAACGTGTTTCAATTTCTGACATTTTTGATTAGTTTGGACGATATACTTTGTTTAATTTTTTGGTCTTCATTTTTTCTACAAAATCTTGGATCCTACATCAGACTTTGAGACTTTTGCTGGACATTTATTTCAGTTAGTTATTGTATTCTTGGAGATGACTTTCTTCCTCAATGTTGTTAACTCACAAGGTAAGGGGAGGAGTGAGGGGCTCATTTGTCCCCTCACAAGGTAAGGGGAGGAGTGAGGGGCTCATTTGTCCCCCTCACAAGGTAAGGGGAGGAGTGAGGGACGTAGTTGTTAAATTATCATGGATGTTAAAAGAAGCAGCACAGGCCCTCAGCATACCTCTAGCACTAAGCTATAATGAGTCACTTGCACAGGGGAAATTGCCCAGCTGCTGGAAGAAGGCAAATGTGGGGCCAATCTAAGAGAAAGGAGATAGAGAAGAGGCCCTTAAGTACAGACCAGTGTCGCTCACAAGCATCCCTTGCAAACTACTTGAGAGAATTATAAGGTTAAGACTAGTTGCACACCTAGAAAGAATTAGGTTTGTAAGTAAACAACAACACGGCTTTAGAGAAGAGAAATCCTGCCTGACGAACCTCCTGGAGTTTATGATACCTGGTTGATACCTGGTTGATGGGGTTCTGGGAGTTCTTCTACTCCCCAAGCCCGGCCCGAGGCCAGGCTCGACTTGTGAGAGTTTGATCCACCAGGCTGTTGCTTGGAGCGGCCCGCAGAGCCACATACCCACCACAGCCCGGCTGATCCGGGACTTCTCTTAGGAAACAGTCCAGTTTTCTCTTGAAGATGTCCACGGTTGTTCCGGCAATATTTCTTATAGTCGCTGGGAGGACGTTGAACAACCGCGGACCTCTGATGTTTATACAGTGTTCTCTGATTGTGCCTATGGCACCTCTGCTCTTCACTGGTTCAATCTTGCATTTTCTTCCATATCGTTCACTCCAGTACGTTGTTATTTTACTGTGTAGATTTGGGACCTGGCCCTCCAGTATTTTCCACGTGTATATTATTTGGTATCTCTCTCGTCTCCTTTCTAGAGAGTACATTTGGAGAGCTTTGAGACGATCCCAATAATTTAGGTGTTTTATCTCGTCTATGCGTGCCGTATATGTTCTCTGTATTCCCTCTATTTCAGCAATCTCTCCTGCTCTGAAGGGGGAAGTGAGTACCGAGCAGTATTCGATAGGTAACGAAACTAAGGAAGACAGAGAAGGATGGGCAGATTGCATATTTCTGGACTGCCAAAAAGCCTTTGATACAGTACCACATAGAAAGTTATTATGCAAACTTGAGAGGCAGGCGGAAGTAGACAGAAACCCACTATCATGGGTAAGGAATTACCTGACAGACAGGTATCAGAGAGTGACAGTAATGGGCGAGGAGTCCGACTGGCGTAGAGTAATAAGCGGGGTGCCTCAAGGATCGGTGCTGGGTCCCATACTATTCCTCATTTATGTAAATGACTTAACTGCAGGAGTTGAGTCTTTTGTGTCAATGTTTGCAGGTGATGAAGAGCTAATGAGTTGGTTGGAGACAGATGAGGATTGTAAGATTCTCCAAGATGACTTGAACAGGTTGCAGAGCTAGTCCGAGAAATGGCTGATAGAGTTCAACACCAGTAAGTGTAAAGTGATGGATCTGGGATCAAAAGCCAGGAGACCAAAAGGCCAATACACTTTGAAGAGAATCAACCTCCCAATAACAACCAGAGAAAAAGACTTGGGAGTGGACATAACATTAATCCTAACTCCAGAGGCTTATACCAATAGAATGGCGTCAGCCACATACTTTACGCTGACAAAATTCAAAACATCCTTCAGAAATTTGAATAAGAAGGCTTTTAGATCACTGTATACTGCTTATGTGAGGCCAGTCTTAGAGTATGCCGCCCGATCTTGGAGCCCCCATCTGAAAACACACATAAGGAAGCTCGAAAAGGTGCAAAATTTGCAAAGAGACTCATCCCAGAGCTGCGAGGGATGAGGTACGAAGACAGACTGACGGAACTAAACCTTTCGACGTTAAACAGGAGGGAGAGGGGGAGGGACATGATACTGATGAATAAAATACCTAAAGGGATTGAGAGGGTGGAAACATAAGAAATGTTTACTATGAATACCAATTAATAGAACAAGGGGGCACGGATGGAAGCTTGAGATTCAGATGTGTCATTGAGATGTTATAAAGTTTTTTCTAGGCATAAGGGTAGTGAGTAAATGGAATTGCACAATTCAGAACAGATTGCAGAAGAAAACTACATTCGTAATTTTAAAAGCGGGTATGATAGGGAAAAATAGGCCAGGAGTCATTGCAGTAGGCCAGCGACGCCAGAATAGCGGAGCCCAAGAGCCAGAGCTCGATGCTGAAGGCACAAATAGGTGAATACACACACACATATACTATACACAGTAATATATAACCCACCATCACATATATACACAGTGATATATAACCCACCACCAAAGGAGAGAAGACCCAGACAAGAGTATGACAGAAACAACATGGCAGTCAACACTGTAGAGTAACTACTGCTGCCTGTAGAAATAGATCCCATCTGCTCATCATAGAGGACTTCAACCACAGAAGGATAGACTGGGAAAACAAGGAACCGCATGGAGGAGAGGAAACATGGAGAACAAAACTACTGGAAGTGGCGACAAGAAACTTTTTAAGTCAGCATGTAAGAGGATCCACAAGAATGAGAGGCAATGATGAACCAGCGAGACTCGACCTAGTCTTCACTCTAAATGACTCGGACATAAAGAAAATCGGTTTCGAAACCCTCGTGGGAATGAGCGATCATAGAGTACTGATGTTTGAATCGAAGATCGAAGGGTTAATGTACTCAAGAAAGGGCCCAGAAAACAAAAGGCTGCCATTTCGAAAGGGAAAGTATGATGAGATAAGAAAATTCCTAACAGATATAACATGGGAAACAGAGCTCAGAGGAAAGATGGCCCAAGGGATGATGGACGACATCACACAGACGTGTAAGGAAGCAACAGAGAAGTTCATACGCAAGTACATCAGTGTGAGAAGAGCCGCTGAGAAAAGGTATGAAAATGATATAGCTAATAAAGCCAAGACCGAACCAAAGCTACTACACAGTCACATCAGGAAGAAGAAAACAGTGAAGGAACAGGTGATGAAACTTAGGACGGGTGATGACAGGTACACAGAGAATGACGAAGAGGTGTGTGAAGAACTCAACAAAAGGTTCCAGGAGATCTTTACAATAGAACAAGGAGAGGTCACGGCGATAGGAGAGGTGGCAGCAAACCAGGCGACCTTGGAAAGGTTCGAAATTATAAGAAATGAGGTCAAGAAGCACCTATTGGAGCTGGACGTGAGAAAAGCAGTTGAGCCGGACAGAATCTCTCTCCCCATGAGTATTGAAAGAGTGTGCAGGAGCACTTTGTTTGCTACTCTCCGTAGTGTATAGTAGGTCACTGGAGACGGGAGACCTACCAGAAATTTGGAAGACGGCTAATGTAGACCCAATATACAAAAAGGGGTGACAGACAAGAGGCACTGAACTAAAGGCCAGTGTCCGTAACTTGTATACCATGCAAGGTGATGGAGAAGATTGTGAGAAAAAACCTAGTAACACATCTGGAGAGAAGAGACTTCGTGACAACCCATCAACATGGGTTCAGGGAGGGTAAATCTTGCCTTACAGGCTTGATAGAATTCTACGATCAGGCGACAAAAATTAAGCAAGAAAGAGAAGTATGGGCGGACTGCATTTTTTTTTGGATTGTCGGAAAGCCTTTGACACAGTACCCCATAAAATGCTGATGCATAAGCTGGAGAAACAGGCAGGAGTAACTGGTAGGGCGCTCCAGTGGATAAGGGAGTACCTAAGCAATAGGAAGCAGAGAGTTACAGTGAGGGGTGAGACTTCAGATTGGCGTGAAGTCACCAGTGGCGTCCCACAGGGCTCTGTACTCGGACCTATCTTGTTTCTGATATACGTAAATGATCTCCCAGAGGGTATAGACTCATTCCTCTCAATGTTTGCTGACGACGCCAAAATTATGAGAAGGATTAAGACAGAGGAGGACAGCTTGAGGCTTCAAGAAGACCTGGACAAGCTGCAGTAATGGTCAAACAAATGGTTGTTGTTAGAGTTTAACCCAAGCAAATGTAATGTAATGAAGATAGGGGTAGGAAGCAGGAGACCAGATACATGGTATCATTTGGGAGATGAAATACTTCAAGAGTCAGAGAGAGAGAAAGACCTGGGGGGTTGACATCACGCCAGACCTGTCCCCTGAAGCTCATATGAAGAGGATAACATCAGCAGCATATGCCAGGTTGACTAACATAACAATGGCCTTTAGAAACTTGTGTAAGGAATCTTTCAGAACATTATATACCACATATGTCAGACCAATCCTGGAGTATGCAGCTCCAGCATGGAGTCCATATCTAGTTAAGCATAAGACTAAACTGGAAAAGGTTCAAAGGTTTGCCACCAGACTAGTACCCGAGCTGAGAGGTATAAACTACGAGGAGAGTCTAAGGGAATTAAACCTCACTTCGTTGGAAGACAGAAGAGTTATGGGGGACATGATCACCATTTTCAAGATTCTCAAGGGAATCGACAGGGTTGATAAAGACAGGCTATTTAACACAAGGGGCACACACACTAGGGGACACAGGTGGAAACTGAGTGCCCAATGAGCCACAGAGATATTAGAAAGAACTTTTTAGTGTCAGAGTGGTTGACACATGGAAGCATTAGGAAGTGATGTGGTGGAGGCTGACTCCATACACAGTTTCAAGTGTAGATATGATAGAGCCCAACAGGCTCAGGAACCTGTACACCTGTTGATTGACGGTTGAGAGGCGGGACCAAAGAGCTAAAGCTCAATCCCCGCAGGCACAACTAGGTGAGTACAACTAAGTGAGTACACACACACACACACGCACGCACACACACACACACACACACGCACACACACACACACACACACACACACCACACACACACACACAGATAGGGAGTCCCACAGGGCTCTGTACTTGGACCTATCCTGTTTCTGATATACGTAAATGATCTCCCAGAGGGTATAGACTCATTCCTCTCAATGTTTGCTGACGACGCCAAAATTATGAGAAGGATTAAGATAGAGGAGGATAGCTTGAGACTTCAAGAAGACCTGGACAAGCTGCAGGAATGGTCGAACAAATGGCTGTTAGAGTTTAACCCAAGCAAATGTAATGTAATGAAGATAGGGGTAGAAAGCAGGAGACCAGATACAAGGTATCATTTGGGAGATGAAATACTTCAGAGTCAGAGAGAGAAAGACCTGGGGGTTGATATCACGCCAGACCTGTTCCATGAAGCTCATATCAAGAGGATAACATCAGCAGCATATGCCAGGTTGGCTAACATAAGAACGGCCTTTAGAAACTTGTGTAAGGAATCTTTCAGAACGTTATATACCACATATGTCAGACCAATCCTGGAGTATGCGGCTCCAGCATGGAGACCCTATCTAGTCAAGCATAGGACTAAACTGGAAAAGGTTCAAAGGTTTGCCACCAGACTAGTACCCGAGCTGAGAGGTATGAGCTACGAGGAGCGACTGCAGGAATTAAACCTCACTTCGTTGGAAGACAGAAGAGTTAGGGGGGACATGATCACCACATTCAAGATTCTCAGGGGAATCGACAGGGTTGATAGAGACAGGCTGTTTAACACAATGGGCACACGCACTAGGGGACACAGGTGGAAACTGAGTGCCCAAATGAGCCACAGAGATATTAGAAAGAACTTTTTTAGTGTCAGAGTGGTTGACAAATGGAATGCATTAGGAAGCGATGTGGTGGAGGCTGACTCCATACACAGTTTCAAGTGTAGATATTATAGAGCCCATTAGGCTCAGGAAACTGTACACCTGTTGATTGACGGTTGAGAGGCGGGACCAAAGAGCCAGAGCTCAACCCCCGCAAGCACAACTAGGTGAGTACAACTAGGTGAGTACAACACACACACACACACACACACACACACACACACACAACACACACACACACCACACACACACACACACACACACACACGCACACACACACACTCACACACACACACACACCACACACACACACACACACACACACACACACACACACACACACCACACACACACCACACACACACACACACACACACACACACCACACACTCTCACACACACACACACACACACACCACACACCACACACACACACACAACACACACACACACACACACACACCACACACACACACACACACACACACACACACACACACACACACACACACACCACACACACAGTTCTGGAGTTCAACACGAGTATGCAAAGTTATGGAAATGGGATCAGGTGATAGACGACCAAAGGGACAGTACACAATGAAGGGGAACTGCCTACCTGTAACGATTCGAGAAAGAGACCTGGGAGTGTATGTGACACCTAATCTAACTCCTGAGGCACATATAAATAGGATAACGACAGCAGCGTACTCTACACTGGCGAAAATTAGAACTTGATTGAGAAACCTAAATGAGGAGGCTTTTAGGGCGCTTTACACTGCCTATGTGAGGCCAGTCTTAGAGTATGCCGCTCCATCATGGAACCCCCACCTGAAGAAACACATAAGGAAACTGGAGAAGGTTCAGAGGTTTGCGACGAGGCTTGTCCCAGAGTTACGAGGGATGGGATATGAAGAGCGTCTGAAGGAACTGAACCTTACGACACTAGAGAAAAGAAGGGAGAGAGGAGATATGATAGGGATATATAAAATACTCAGTGGAATTGACAAAGTGAAAATAGATGAAATGTTCACACGTAATAGTAACAGAACAAGGGGACATGGGTGGAAGCTGAAAACTCAGATGAGTCACTGAGATGTTAGGAAGTTTTCTTTTAGCGTGAGAGTAGTTAAAAATGGAATGCACTTGGGGAGCACGTTGTGGAAGCAACTCTATTCATAATTTTATAATTAGGAATGATAGGGAAATGGGAAAGGAGTCATTGCTGTAAACAACCGATGGCTGGAAAGGCGGGATCCAAGAGTCAATGCTCGATCCTGCAAGCACAAATTGGTGAGTACAAATAGGCGAGTACACACACAGACACACACACACACACACCGTACAAGACATGATGGACTAGTCCGTACAAGACATGATGGACTATGTCACCCAAAAATGTCAGGAGGCTGTAAGCAGGTTTGTCCCGCACAGGAGAAAAAGCAGAGAAGCAAAGGAAGAATCCGTGGTTTAATAGGGAATGTATGAAAGCAAAGGAGCTGAACAAAAGGGCATGGAGGAACTTCCGTAATAACAGAACACCAGAAAGTAGAGAGAGATACCAGAGAACCAGGAACGAGTATGTCAGTGTGAGAAAAGCAGCTGAGAAAAGGTATGAAAATGATATAGCTAACAAAGCCAAGACTGAACCAAAGCTACTACACAGTCACATCAGGAGGAGACAACAGTGAAGGAACAGGTGATTAAACTTAGGGTGGGCGAGGACAGGTACACAGAGAATGACAAAGAGGTGTGTGAAGAACTCAACAAAAGGTTCCAGGAGGTCTTTACAATAGAACAGGGAGATATCACGGCGCTGGGAGAGGTGGCAGCAAACCAGGTGACCTTGGATAGGTTCGAAATTACAAGAGATGAGGTCAAAAAGCACCTATTGGAGCTGGATGTGAGAAAAGCTGTTGGGCCGGATGGAATCTCGCCATGGGTATTGAAAGAGTGTGCAGAAGCACTTTGCTTACCACTCTCCATAGTGTATAGTAAGTCACTGGAAACGGGGGACTTACCAGAAATATGGAAGACTGCTAATGTAGTACCAATATACAAAAAAGGTGACAAGAGGCACTGAACTACAGGCCAGTGTCCTTACTTGTATACCATGCAAGGTGATGGAGAAGATTGTGAGAAAAAACCTAGTAACACATCTGGAGAGAAGAGACTTCGTGACAACCCATCAACATGGGTTCAGGGAGGGAAATCTTGCCTTACAGGCTTGATAGAATTCTACGATCAGGTGACAAGATTAAGCAAGAAAGAGAAGGGTGGGCGGACTGCATTTTTTTTGGACTGTCGGAAAGCCTTTGACACAGTACCCATAAATGCTGATGCATAAGCTGGAGAAACAGGCAGGAGTAACAGGTAGGGCGCTCCAGTGGATAAGGGAGTACCTAAGCAATAGGAAGCAGAGAGTTACAGTGAGGGGTGAGACCTCAGACTGGCGTGAAGTCACCAGTGGAGTCCACAGGGCTCTGTACTTGGACCTATCCTGTTTCTGATATACGTAAATGATCTCCCAGAGGTATAGACTCATTCCTCTCAATGTTTGCTGACGACGCCAAAATTATGAGAAGGATTAAGACAGAGGAGGACAGCTTGAGACTTCAAGAAGACCTGGACAAGCTGCAGGAATGGTCGAACAAATGGCTGTTAG
>WNGS01002494.1:53715-64568 GCA_020271785.1 Procambarus virginalis
ATATATATATATATAACTGAAAACTCACACCCCAGAAGTGACTCGAACCCATACTCCCAGAGCAACGCAACTGGTATGTACAGGGACTGCCTTAAAACCACTTGACCATCACGACCGGACATAAGGAAGTGATAACCGGAGCTATATGAACCACTTCCCCGCCGGCACCTGGATGGTTATCTTGGGCATAGCATTTTAATCAAATCACCTCATTTTTTGGGGGTAAGCACGTGAGGAACACAAATGCAAACAAGCCTGAATGGTCCCCAGGACTAGATACAACTGAAAACTCACACCCCAGAAGTGACTCGAACCCATACTCCCAGGAGCAACGCAACTGGTATGTACAGGGATGCCTTAAACCACTTGACCATCACGACCGGACATAAGGAAGTGATAGCCGGAGCTATATGAACCACTTCCCCGCCGGCACCTGGATGGTTATCTTGGGCATAGCATTTTATCAAATCACCTCATTTTTTTTGGGCAACACGTGAGGAACACAAATGCAAACAAGCCTGAATGGTCCCCAGGACTAGATACAACTGAAAACTCACACCCCAGAAGTGACTCGAACCCATACTCCCAGGAGCAACGCAACTGGTATGCACAGGGATGCCTTAAACCACTTGACCATCCACGACCGGGACATAAGGAAGTGATAGCCGGAGCTATATGAACCACTTCCCCGCCGGCACCTGGATGGTTATCTTGGGCATAGCATTTTATCAAATCACCTCATTTTTTGGGGCAACACGTGAGGAACACAAATGCAAACAAGCCTGAATGGTCCCCAGGACTAGATACAACTGAAACTCACACCCCAGAAGTGACTCGAAACCCATACTCCCAGGAGCAACGCAACTGGTATGTACAGGATGCCTTAAACCACTTGACCATCACGACCGGACATAAGGAAGTGATAGCCGGGCTATATGAACCACTTCCCCGCCGGCACCTGGATGGTTATCTTGGGCAATAGCATTTTATCAAATCACCCTCATTTTGTTTGGGGCAACACGTGAGGAACACAAATGCAAACAAGCCTGAATGGTCCCCAGGACTAGATACAACTGAAAACTCACACCCCAGAAGTGACTCGAACCCATACTCCAGGAGCAACGCAACTGGTATGTATAGGGATGCCTTAACCACTTGACCATCACGACCGGACATAAGGAAGTGATAGCCGGAGCTATATGAACCACTTCCCCGCCGGCACCTGGATGGTTATCTTGGGCATAGCATTTTATCAAATCACCTCATTTTTTTGGGGCAACACGTGCCGAACACAAATGCAAACAAGATAGACCATCCGAGTGCCGGCGGTGAGGTGGTTCAAATAGCTTCGGCTATCACCTCATTATGTCCGTGCCGTGATGGTCAAGTGGTTTAAGGCGTCTTGTACATACCAGTTGCGTTGCTCCTGGGAGTATGGGTTCGAGTCACTTCTGGGGTGTGAGTTTTCATTCGCATATAGTCCTGGGGACCATTCAGGCTTGTTCGCATTTGTGTTCCTCACGTGTGCCCCAAAGAATGAGGTGATTTGGTAAAATGCTATGCCAAGATAACCATCCGAGTGCCGGCGGTGAGGTGGTTCAAATAGCTTCGGCTATCACCTCATTATGTCCGGTCGTGATGGTCAAGTGGTTTAAGGCGTCTTGTACATACCAGTTGCGTTGCTCCTGGGAGTATGGTTCGAGTCCACTTCTGGGGTGTGAGTTTTCATTCATATATATATATATAATATATAGTATATATATATATATATATATATATAATATCCGCGTGAGCCTTGCAGCTGAGTGGATAGCACTCTGGGGTCATAGTCCTAATGGCCCGGGTTCGATCTCCGGCGGAGGCGGAAACAAATAGGCAGAGTTTCTTCACCTGATGCGTCTGTTCACCTAGCAATAGTAGGTTCCTGGGAGGTAGACAGTGTTTCCTGGGGATGTGTGTGCTAGAGAGATAATATATAGTTAAAATAAATTGGTTAGAAAGGCGGGGTCCAAGAGATTATTCAGCAGACACAAATAGTAAATACATGTTAGCTATGCATACGCCGTTGATGTTATCCTTTCTATGTGGGCTTTAGGGGACCACGTCTGGTGTGATATCAATCCCGCAGATCATTCTCTCTTCCTGACTTCTGAAGGATTTCCTCTCCCATCCCAAACACAAACCTTGTGTTTGGCCTCCTGCTCCCTATGCCAATCACTTTGCACTTGCTCGAATAAAGCTCTTTTAGCATTTGTTGGCGACCATTTACCTCTGCTGAAGACATTGAAAACTACAAACAGATTTCAACAAAGTTTTCGATTGGGCAGCAGAAAAAATATGATGTTAACAGTGATAAATTTCAGGTACTCAGGTACGGCAAAAATGAGGATCTGAAACATAATACAGGGTACAAAACACAATCAAATCTTCCCATAGTAGAAAAACAGCATGTCAAGGATTTGGAATAATGATGTCCGACGATCTAACGTTTAGGGAGCATAACCAAGCAAATATCGCATCAGCCAGAAAATGATCGGATGGATTACGAGAACTTTCAAATCCAGGGATCCCATCACAATGGTTGTACTCTTCAAGTCACTGTGTTGTCCCGTCTCGAATACTGCTCAGTACTCACTTCCCCTTCCCCCTTCAGAGCAGGAGATTGCTGAAATAGAGGGAATACAGAGAACATATACGGCACGCATAGACGAGATAAACACCTAAATTATTGGGATCGTCTCAAAGCTCTCCAAATGTACTCTCTAGAAAGGAGACGAGAGAGATACCATAATATACACGTGGAAAATACTGGAGGGCCAGGTCCCAAATCTACACAGTAAAATAACAACGTACTGGAGTGAACGATATGGAAGAAAATGCAAGATTGAACCAGGGAAGAGCAGAGGTGCCATAGGCACAATCAGAGAACACTGTATAAACATCAGAGGTCCGCGGTTGTTCAACGTCCTCCCAGCGACTATAAGAAATATTGCCGGAACAACCGTGGACATCTTCAAGAGAAAACTGGACTGTTTCCTAAGAGAAGTCCCGGATCAGCCGGGCTGTGGTGGGTATGTGGCTCTGCGGGCCGCTCCAAGCAACAGCCTGGTGGATCAAACTCTCACAAGTCGAGCCTGGCCTCGGGCCGGACTTGGGGAGTAGAAGAACTCCCAGAACCCCATCAACCAGGTATCAACCAGGTATCAACCATTCCTTCAGTCTGTCCAGATCATCCTGTAGCCTCTTGCAGTCCTCCTCTGTCTTAATCCTTTTCATAATTCATCAGCAAACATTGAGAGGAATGAGTCTATACCCTCTGGGAGATTATTTGCTTATATCAGAAACAGGATAGGTCCGAGTACAGAACTGTTACAAGTGATGTTTGAACTGTAGTGTTCAGAACTCAGAACTGTAGTGTTCAGAACTCAGAACTGTAGTGTTCAGAACTCAGAACTGTAGTGTTCAGAACTCACAACTGTAGTGATGTTACAAGTGGAGTCCCTGCGGGACTCCACTTGTAACATCACTACAGTCTGAGGTCTCACCCCTCACAGTAACTCTCTGCTTCCTGTTGTTCAGGTACTCCCTAATCCATTGGAGCACCCTACCACTTTCTCAAGCTTGATTTCTTACTTATGCAACAGTCTCTTATGGAGAACTGTGTCAAAAGCTTTCTGACAGTCCAAGAAAATGCAGTCTGCCCATCCTTCTCTTTCTTGCTTAATGCCTGTTGTTTGGTCATAACATTCTATTAAACCTGTGAGACACGACTTGCCTTCTCTGAACCCATGATGGTAACGTGTTTCTAAGTTCCTTCTCTCCAGATGTACTCACCTAGTTGTGCTTGCGGGGTTGAGCTTTGGCTCTTTGGTCCCGCCTCTCAACTGTCAATCAATTGGTGTATAGATTCCTGAGCCTGTTGGGCTCTATCATATCTACATTTAAAACTCTGTATGGAGTCAGCCTCCACCACATCACTGCCTAAAGCATTCCATTTGTTAACTACTCTGACAGTGAAGAAATTCTTTCTAATGTCTCTGTGGCTCATTTGGGTACTAAGTTTCCACCTGTGTCCCTTTGTTCGTGTTCCACCCGTGCTAAATAGTTTTTCTTTATCTACCCTGTCAGTTCCCCTGAGAATTTTGTAGGTTATTATCATGTCTCCCCTTAATCTTCTGTCTTCCAGGGACGTGAGGTTTAGCTCCCGTAGCCTTTCCTCGTAGCTCATACCTTTCAGTTCTGGGACTAGTCTGGTGGCATACCGCTGAATCTTCTCTAACTTTGTCTCGTGTTTAACTAGGTATGGATTCCAGGCTGGAGCTCCATACTCAAGGATTGGTCTGACATAAGTGGCATACAAGGTCCTGAACGATTCCTTACACAGTTTCTAAAGACAGTTTTTATGTTGACCAACCTAGCATATGCCGCTGATGATATCCTTTTGATGTGGGCTTCTGGGGACAGGTTCGGTGTGATATCATCCCCCAGATCTTCTCTATTTGACTCTTGCAGGATTTCACCTCTCAGATGGTACCTTGTGTTCAGCCTCCTGCTCCCTTCACCTAATTTCATTACTTTACACTTTCCTGAGTTGAACTTTAGTAGCCATTTTCTAGACCATTCACCAGTTTGCCCAGGTCATCCTGTAGTCTCTGTCTCTCTTCATCTGTCTTGATACTTCTCATAATTTATGCATCATCAGCAAACATTGAGAGGAATGAGTCTCATAAGGAATGAGAGGAATGTACTCACCTTGTTGTAAATGATTTTAGCTTCGGTTTAGCTTCGGCTCTTTGGTCCCACTTCTCAACCATCAGTCAACAGGTGTACAGGTTCCTGAGCCTATTGTACTCATCTAATTGTACTTGCGGGGGTTGAGCTCTGGCTCTTTGGTCCCGCCTCTCAAACGTCAATCATCAGGTATTGTGTGTGTTCGTTAATGAATAAGAGCTGCCACGCATGCCTTTACTGTTCTCACGAACACAATAAAGGTCTTGAACACTCCCAGAGGTATCAATAGGTTATTCCAATATGGCCGCTATGTAGCTTCAGTACAACACTATTCAATCTGCGCAACGCACAATATTTACGGGTAGACGGTGCGCATCCGATCACCGGGATCCTTTATATTAACAAAAACGCAATATTTTAAGTATATTATTGTTATTCATAATGATTCTGGGAAGGTTAGTAGTGTTGATCACCTGACGCGGCCTCAGGTTGTCCTCGGTGCGTGGGACCCGACAGGTGTCCCCAGGGGCTCCGTGGACCTAACGTGCCTGCCACGACAACCCTTGGGTCCCCTGACCTCATTCTACCTTCGGCCGCAGATATAAATACTAGCCTAGCTTGCCTCTTAGCCAGAATACTTTTCTGTTTTGACTGTCTGTAGAGCCTTCCGTCAGCGGTGATGAGGTTGGACAGCAGGGTGTTCTGGGTGGGCGTGGTGGCGCTGTGGGCGTCAGGATGGGTGGAGGGCCACGGGCGGCTGATGGAGCCAGTCTCTCGCTCCTCCGCCTGGAGGAAGGGCTTCGACACCCCCATCAATTACGACGACAACGCGCTTTTCTGTGGCGGCGTCGGAGTAAGTGAACACCTCACACTTGGGCCTTCATGTTCACCTCACAGCTGGGCCCTCATGTCTTCAGTGCCATCCGGAGATGGTCTGGCTATTCAGTGGGTTTCCAAGTGACAGTGACTGAGGTCTCAGCTTTTACGTGCTTCATAGTCCTGGTGATGGATAAGAGAGAGAGAGTAGAACCATCACGGTATCCAACATGGCAGAGAGCCGTTAATGGGGGTAGAAGTAGCCTAAGCTTCTCTATCCCTTTGAAATGTATTTTTTTTCTAGTCTCAATAAACTTACTTGAACTTGAACTTGAGAGCCGCAAAATATTAACCGTTTGAATATGCTCGAAGCGCACGTCTCTAAATGCTTCATCAGATATACTTGATCTAACCTGCCCTAGGCCTAGCTATACAAATAATATAAAAATATAATAATAATACTTTATAATAGAGACAACGCCAGTTCTGGTCACATGTTGATATTGATAAATCGGTTTTCGTGATTGGCAACAGCTTGAACGAGCATAGCGTGAGGACGGACGGTACACTTTACACCAGAACTACCTTACGCAACATCGGCATTTCGTCCACACAGGTGCAGTATGTGGAGAACGACGGACAGTGTGGCGTGTGTGGCGACAACTGGGCCGACCCTCAGCCCCGGGACAACGAGGCTGGTGGCACCTATGGCACCGGACTCATCGTCGCCAACTACACCATGGGTCAGGTAATGTGGGGCACTTTGTGGTAATATCTTAGTGCGTGAGAGCAATATCTCGCTAGAAAAGAAGGATGAGGAACACTTATGGCATGGTATACATGGTCCAGTACTACACATGTTGTGTTCCAGATCCATGTAGGAAACTTGTACATCTGTCAACAATCATGCGGCTGTTGTTACATTTATTAAATAATTTAGAAGCTTCGAAGCACTACGAGGGTGTTGATAACAATCATAACTTTGTATTGTGGTGTTTGAGCTTACAATCAGTTCATTAAATGTTTACAAAGCCGCCATGATTGAGGAAAAATGGACAGATATGGTAAGTGGATGTGTATATACTTGATGAACCCCGGCTCAGTGCTCCTGCACCCCGTCATAATGCTCTCCTTGGGTATTTGTTAAGACTGAGAGCATTAATAGTACTAATTACCTTCATACAGACACCAGCACCAACTCCGGCACTTTGTTGAATAAGTATAGTCTTAGTTAATAAGTATTTCATAATATATAGTTCATAATTGTATACGGGCTACTGGGTGGGTAGTTTACTTTAATAAAGACCAACAAGCTTCCCTATTGCAATATGGAGGAACTACTGGGAAAGGTGCACAACACATATTACTTTGCCAGTAATCCCAATAAGGTAACAATTAAGCCGAGGTAAAATTATTATAACTGGTGGATACACTTTTAGTTAACTGATTAACAACACATAAATTAATAAATACTACCAACACAATTTACATACGAAATAGAGGTCATGTCTTTAATACCTATGACTTATAAACCACATACATCAGCAGGAATAGCATAGTTAAGTGGTCATAGCAGCATGCTGCAACAGGCATAGTTAAGTGGTCATAGCAGCATGCTGCAACAGGCATAGTTAAGTGGTCATAGCAGCATGCTGCAACAGGCATAGTTAAGTAGTCATAGTAGCATGCAGCAACAGGCATAGTTAAGTAGTCATAGTAGTATGCAGCAACAGGCATAGTTAAGTAGTCATAGCAGCATGCAGCAACAGGCATAGTTAAGTGGTCATAGTAGCATGCTGCAACAGGCATAGTTAAGTAGTCATAGTAGCATGCTGCAACAGGCATCTGGTCTATTCAAAGTAAGTAAGTAAGTAAGTAATTATCAATAGAAGGCACCAAACCGGGAAGGCTATGTAGCACCATCAAAAATGCGGGATAATCAGAGGGCGCTAAATATCACCAAGGATGCCAATACGAGAACAAAAACGCATAAGGCGAATGATATCAAAAGTATCAGAGTCGCCAAGAATTCTATCGAGGGACAAACGACTGCGGGGGGCAGTCGGAAAACAAGACACATGCTCGTCCTGGAAGTCAGGACATTCAACAAGGATATGTACGACCGTAAGAGGGACAATGCAATTCGGACAATAAGGAGCAGGGCGGCGCTCCATTAAGTGACCGTGAGTTAAACGGGTATGGCCAAGACGTAACCTAGCCAGAGCCGTTTCCCACCGTCGGTTATGGTGGCAGGAGGAAGGCCACTGGGACATACGACTTTTGAGAGTACGCAGTTTGTTACCAATAACAGAAGATCAACAACGCTGCCAACGGGCAAGGACGGAGGCATGAATAACTGGGTAAAAGTCAGAATAAGGAACACCTTTACGGGAGACGGGACAAGTGCGGATAGCGTCCTTAGCGGCAGTATCCGCACGCTCATTTAAAGAGACACCAACATGGCTGGGAACCCAGCAAAACGCAACCGACTTAAATTTACTGGAGATAAGAAACAGCCAATGTTGAATCTCGATGACCACAGGGTGGACGGGATTAAAGGACCCTAAAGCCATGAAGGCACTAAGAGAGTCAACTACTACCACGAAGGAGGACTGTCTCTGGGAAAGCAGGAGACGAAGAGCATAGAGAATAGCATAGAGTTCTGCTGTGAAGATGCTAGCCTCTGGAGGAAGGCGACACATATAAGTCTGGTCAGGAAAAACAACAGAGTAGCCCACACCATCAGCAGACTTTGACCCGTCGGTGAAGATGGGAACGGAGTGGGAGTGAGAAGAAAAGTGCTCAAGGAAGAGGCGTTTCAGAACTGTAGGAGGGGTAAAAGCTTTAGTGATGCGGGTCAGAGAAGTACAAAATTTGGGAAGGGGGACCCTCCACGGGGGTAAGGAGGGAACAATACGAGGAGAAACATTAGTAAGATGAACCGAAAGAAAATCTTATAAGCGAGACAAACGGACAGAAAGAGGAAGGAGGTGAAGAGGAACAGGAACTACAGGAGGGGTAAAAGTCAAAGCACGATAGAGGCGAGAGTGAGGATGCTGTAAGGATCGCGCTAGATAGTGAAGACTGTAACGATCACGGTGATCCTGGAGAGACAGAAAGCCAGTGTCAGCGTACAAACTGAGGGTAGGAGTGGAACGAAAAGCACCAGAGCTGAGGCGCAACCCAGTATGGTGCAAAGGATCAAGACGGCGAAGGTAGAAGGAGAAGCAGAAGAGTATGCAGGACAACCATAATCAAGCTTAGACAGCACGAGAGAGGAATGCAAATAGTGGAGCGTGCGCCTATCCGCTCCCCAAGAAGTATGGGACAAAACCTTAAGGAGGGTAAGAGCCTTAGAGCATTCCACACGGAGGTAAGAGACATGGGGCGACCAAGACAAACGAGTGTCAAAAAATAACCCCAAAAGCTTTGCGGAATCCTTGTACTCAAGGGGATGACCATAAAGTGACAAAGAGGGACGAAGAACGACCCGCTTCCGAGTAAAAGTCATGGCACAAGTCTTAGTAGTAGAGAACTTGAAGCCGTGATTGGTGGCCCAAGAGGACACGGCATCAATCGCAAGTTGAAGCCGCCGTTGAAGGAGAGGCGAATCATCACCTCGACAGCAAAGAGTAAGATCGTCAACATAAAGAGCGGAGAAGATGCCAGAAGGAACGGAGGAAAGGAGACCATTGAGGGCAACCAGAAAAAGCGTAGTACCAGAACACTACCTTGGGGCACACCTTCACACTGCCGAAAAGAGGCAGAGAGAGTGGCACCAAGCCTAACTCGAAAGGTACGATGAGAGAGAAAGTTTTGAAGGAAGAGAGGAAGATTACCGCGAAGGCCAAAAGAACGAAGTTGGGACAGAATATGGTATTTCCAAGTCGTGTCATAAGCCTTTTCCAGGTCAAAAAGGACAGCAACAACGGAGGTCTTCGCAGCAAAAGCAGTACGAATATAGACCTCCAGTTCACCAGGACATCAGTCGTGCTGCAGCACTTGCGAAAACCAAATTGGGAAGGAGTGAGGTGGTGATGGTGTTCCAAGAACCACATGAGACGGACATTTACCATACGCTCAAACAGCTTGCAAACACAACTCGTGAGAGCACTAGGGCGGAAGTCCTGAGGGACACGTACGAGAGACCCTGGTTTCCGAATAGGGAGTAACAACAGCATCGAGCCAGTCCACAGGGACGACGACGACTCCCAGACCTGGTTATACAGATTCAGTAAATACTGAATCGTGCACGGAGGGAGATGGTGAAGCATCTCATAATGAACGTCATCCGAGCCCGCTGCCGTAGATCCGCAGAGGCCAGGGCAGACTGAAGTTCAGAAAGAGAGAAAGGGGTCATATAGGGAAGGCGGAGATGAGTGTGGAATCTAAAGGATAAGATTCAAGAACAGGCTTACGAAGAAGAAGGATCTGGGAAGATGAGAACCAGAGCTAACAGAAGAAAAGTGGGAACCCAGTTCGGCCGCGACCTTCACTGGATCCGCCACAAGAGTCCCACGGAGTGAGAACTGGCGAGACATCCGGAACGAACTTGCCCGCAATCTTTGCGGACCTTCTTCCAAATCTGCGGGAGAGGAGTATCGGATGAAATGGTGGAAACATAAGATTTCCAACTCTCACGTTTAGCAGCACGGATGGTCCTACGGGCCACCGCACTTGCCTTCCGAAAGAGAATAAAAGAATCAGCCGTCTCCGGCGGCGGTGTTTTTTCCAGGCTGCACGCTTACAGCGGACAGCCCGAGCACAGTCCGCATTCCACCAGGGAACACACTTCCGGTGCCCCGGGAGGAAGAGCGAGGATAGAGCTGAGGGCAGCATTGAAACTGTCATAAAAAGGAGGAGGGCGCGAGGAAGAGGCAGAGAGGAGAGGTCAGAGAGAGTAGCACGGAGGGTGAATAGGCACCAGTCAGCCTTGGCAAACTGCCACCCAGGGAAGGAAAGAGGAGGGTGGAAGAGAAAAAGGAAACGAGGATGGGGAAATGATCACTGTTATGGAGGTCATCAAGAACCTGCCACGTGAAATCCAAGTAAGGGACGACGAGCAGAGAGAAAGATCAAGACAGAAAGGGTGCGAGTTCGAGAGTCCACATGATTGGGCTCACCAGAATTCAGAAGAGATAGAGATGAAGCGAGGACGAATGGTCGAGAAGACGGCCTCGGTGTTTGTCAGAACATCACCCCGTAGGGAATGTCGACAGTTGAAATCACCCAAAGGAGCACCGGCCTGGCAAGGAGTCCAGGAGGTCTTAGATCAGGAAGGGAAAGAGGGACATTAGGAGGGAGAT
>WNGS01002495.1:0-12545 GCA_020271785.1 Procambarus virginalis
GGATGTTACTACAATTAGCGAATACGTTCTTGATAATGTGGATGTGCGCATTCGCCTCGAACTGAACCCGGATAAATGGATTATTCATAGCGAAAAGGATAATGCTAACTTTAAATACCATATTAAGATGGCGAGGTTGTGGATAGATCGCATAATGCCATACCCGGCCGGCTTAATGGCCATTAATAAGGCATTGATACAAAATAACAGCCCGATAACATATACATTTAACAAAACCCTATTAAAGACTTATATACTGGGCACGGGACAGCGGACAATTACAATGGATCAGCCCTGGGGAAGTGTAGTTCCTGAGCGTTTATACATGATTATTGTAGATATGGAGGCAATGTCAGGAGGCTATGCCCAGAACCCGTTATATTTTGAGAATTGTCAGCTCACGAGTGTATTTATAACTCTGAATAGCACTACTTTATTTAATATTGCTTGTGCTTTTCCACACAACTGCGCAAAATTATATTATACGACGCTACAAGCTTTAGGTTTCGATAATGCCCACACGCTATCCTATGAAGCATTTGTTAACGGTGGTACTATACTGGCTTTCAATTTACAGCCCGAAACTATTAAGGACGCAATGCCCCTGGAAGTGTCTGGTAATCTGAGAATTAGTCTAGAATTTAAAATACCTGTGGTGGGAAATAAAGTTATTTTGCTTTATGGCGGCACCACTGGCATCCTGAAAATTAATGCGGAACGCCGAATAGTCTGTGATACGAGAGCGTAAAGCTATGAATTGTCTTGAAATTAACGAAGCACTGAACGGGGTGTTGGGTCGGGAGGTGCAATATCTGGGATGTTATCTCGCCAATGATGCAAGAAAAATTTTGAAAAAGATCTATGACCATCCTGTGGTATTTATAATTAATACACTAGACGCTTCATCTGCAGATACAATGGGTCATTGGGTTACATTTTGCATAGCCAAAGCAATGACTAAGACAGAAATTGTCATTCTGGATAGTTTTGGAAACCCGAGAATTGAAACGTATTCGAAATATTTAAAGTTATATTGAACAGCTTTGAAAAATATGATTTGCACATATTCAATGACAGAATACAGCAGTTGGAAACTTATTTTTGCGGGAACTATGCGCTTTACTTCACCTACTATTTATCCCATCTAGGGGCGGGAAAAGCGCTTCGGAAATTTGCGCAGGATTTTAAATATGAACAATACAGCAAAAATGACGCTTTGGTTGTGAAATTTACGTATGATAACCTGAATATGCCGCTCTGTCAAACAACATTTTGCCTGGGAGATGATTCCCAGGGGACGTGCAATAACCTGTGCGAGCAGGTGACCTAGCTTCGCCTGAGGGGGGGGGGGATAGGTAGAGGTTTTAGGGGCATATATATGAGCCCCAGTCCCAAGGCCCATTGAGTTAACTTGCCCACCGACGGACGCCCTGGGTCCTGGTCGTCATTAGAAGCCTACAAGCGAAGTTTTTGAAAATGGAATACGCCCGTGGTGAGTTTTTTTTTTTTTATTATTATTATTATTGTTTTTTTTTTTTAACATAACTCTAATATAGGTGAGAAGTGTGTGTGTGTGTGTGTGTGTGTGTGTTATGTTTCTTGCTGGTGAATATAAACATTTTGATTAATGATTTTTTTTTATTTGCAGAATTGTTGAACGGCTGCTCAAAAATTGAGGTTACTGGCGGGATCAATTTCAACTTTGGGACTGCTCTCATCCTACCCGCTGGGATAACGCCCCATGATGTAGCGGATATATTGAAGAGCAGTGGTGTTGCCAATGTTCAGCCAATGGGCCGAGCCCCCAAAACTTCATCAACTGAGCCTGAGACTACGAAGATGCCAGGGGAATTGCCAGATGTCGTCGTGACCACTATGCACCCCAAGCCGACTGCGCCCATGCCCCGACCTGAGCCTCGCCCTACCGCCCGCCTTGTTGTTGGCTCTATGGATTCGCCGGCGGTAGCAATGACTGCTGTGCAGACCCCAGCGGGATCAGGGCCATTCCCAACAACGGCAAGAACAGCAACAACTACAACCGAGGCCAAAACAAAGAAGGCGGCGAAGAGTGGAGAGATGGCTCTAAAAAAGAAAGCAACAACAACAACGGTATCAACAACAACAGAGGCTAAGAAGGCGGCAAAGAGTGGAGAGATGGCTCTAAAAAAGAAAGCAACAACAAGAACAGATACTAAAGCAAAGAAGGCGGCGAAGAGTGTAGAGTTGGCTCTAACGAAAGCTTCGACAGCGCCTTTGATGAAGGACATTGCAAAGCCAACAAGTCGCCCTGCGGAAGAGTGTAAAATAACTTGGGAACAGCCCGCACCGGGGCCCTGTCGGACTAGGCTATCTACGCGAGGCCGACGCAAGAGGACGACCCCATATGATAAGAGGTTGAGCAACTGTGAGGCTTCCCCCCGGCCATCTACCTCGGGATATGTACCTCCAACAAGACGCCCCAACCTGCTTCTGCCAACAGCCCGCCCGCGGGAGGCAGTTACCCACATTAGCGAGAGTGAGGACGAAGATGTCCGGCAGACCCCCCAGAAAATGGCGACAGTGTGTCGCGTATCCCCCATGACACCTAAGACACGAGAGCTGAACGCGGAGGACATATTGTCTTCGCAGACCTTAAACGCCGCGGTGGAACTCTTTAATGAAAATCAATCGTTGGCCATGGAACAGTTGGGCCTGGCTACGATTGACATGTTTACAACACAGTTCGAGCCGGTGGAGGGATTTGATGATGAGGTCTCGGACATCTTTGAGTGTGGACAGAGAAAATTCTATGAGCCTGACTATGTAGAGCCAACTCCAACCACGGGCTTGGATACGCCGACCGTGCACGAAGCTGCTTTATTACCCTCGGGCGTCATACGCAAGCTTAATTAAATTGTGTGTATTGTAGTTATGTGTATTGTAATGTATTGTAATGTTATGTATTGTTTGTAGTTTTTTTTGTTAAATAAAATAAAAAAAAACTAATGATGAAAATAATGTTTTTAATTTACCGGTGGGGGAAATCTATAATACTGAAATAAAATGAATCCCGTCAATTATCTTAGTCACCTCTCGACGAAAATGGGGATGGCCCGCCTGTGAAGATGTTTTCTATGAAACAGAATCTAGAGAAAATGGAACATATATCTGCGGTAACTGGTGCAAATATAACTCGAGTCTTGTTCTCATTTTATTTTTTCACTTCATTATTGAAACCTTACCAAATGTGTAGACAAACACTTTATTTCAGATACACTTCTCGGCAGGAATGTAAAAAAAAAAAACAGATATATTGTATTTACATAAAAAAAAACACACGCATACATGTACTAGCGCTATTAAAGTTACATTCTTGTACAGCCACTAGTACGCATAGCGTTTCGGGCAGGTCCCTGGAATACGATCCCCACCGCGAAGAATTGTTTTTTTCATCCAAGTACACATTTTACTGTTGCGTTAAACAGAGGCTACAGTTAAGGATTTGCGCCCAGTAAATCCTCCCCCGGCCAGGATACGAACCCATGACATAGCGCTCGCACACCCCCCTGAGGATAACTACTTAAAATTGTCCCGAGGGTGGCTCGTCACTGTCAAGCACCTGTACTGATAATTATCTTGCTAGGTCCGCTGGCGACCTGGCAAAACTGGCTACCGCCGGGCGGTCGCCAGTTTGGGTGGTCATCGGTTGATCTGTGGAATGTGTGGGTATGGGACACACATGCATTAAAAAGCAATTTGCGACCCCGCGACCGCCTCTATTGAGCATTAAAACAAACCTCGGGCGAAGCCCGGAAAAAAAAAGCTTAACATTAGTGAAGTTGTATATTGTAATGCCGTATATATTATCGCAGTTATGTGTATTGTAATTATGCCTTTCACCAGTGTATTGTTTGGTTTGAATCTATTGAACATTCTTTTTCTGTACCTCTCATAAGTAGGGGCCCCCTTCTTGATGCCCAATTCTCGCAATAAATGTACGAGACAAATTGCTTACTAAAACAGGTTAGGATAGGGCACAAGTTTGTCCAGGTGCACCCTGGGTGGGCTGTGGGGACCCCTAGGGGGAACAGACCACTAACCCACCCCGGCCAGCCAGCCAGGTGCGCGCTGACTGTGCCCTAACCAAACCATCCCGCCACCCCCAAAAATTGGTGTTGCTCACATCGGCCCCCGGGAGTCAAGTCGGCGTGGAACTGTGGAAGTGCCAAACCGTTTCTGAAAATCAATTCTCCATCTGTCTCCTTTTACACTACTGTCCAGCTCCTCGGAGGTTGGGTGCGTGCCCAGGATACAGCACGCATTTCCCCTCTGCACCGCGACACTGAGGCGCTGGAACAGGAAACTGGCTGCTCGTGGGTCTCTAGTTTTCCCAATGAGTTCCTCACCAACCTCCTTTAAAACTTGAGTGCACATTTACCCCAGGCGCCCAGAGTCTCTGAGTCTATCGGCACGAACCTGTAACAACGTTCCAGGTCTCTGTACTTGTGGATTTTCTGGGTCTCCCTGAAGGTGGCTGCCCCACCTCCCTCCGCTGAGCTGTAACGTAAATAGGTATCAGCCAATGTAGATGCACAGGTGTAATCCCACACGACCTGTTTACCTTCCCTCCATGGCTGCAGGGGTGACTCCATCTGGGCGTTTTTGGCAGTTGTCAGGTCTGCACAACTGGGGTTCCCTTTGTGCTGGACACCCAGCTGTAGCCAAACTTCTCTTGATGATGTCATTGACTGCCTCGTGTCTGGCAATCTTTCCCTGTGTCTTACGACAGATGAGACCATGGCTGCCGTATTGGTCTGCCCGTGCCTGGCCGCAAATACACCGGTGCTCGGTGGAGATAGGGGTGGCAATTCGCAGAGCAACACCAATACTTAGGGCCCGATGATCCAGGCGGGTGCCCAAGGCGGAATTAGGGACTGCCAACAGGAAGTCCCCAGCATGGGGGGCTTGCACAGCTAGGAGACGCGCTCTGTCCTTCTGAGAAGCTACGTCCAGCAATGCTTTGGCGATGTTCTCCACTATGGGGCTATCCCAATTGGCCTGTTTACCGTCGTTTGGACAAGTTGGTCGGGTGTGTGAATTGGCGAGTGTGTCCCACCGACCAGCTCCTTCCACATATTTGGGATCACGAATCTCAATGGAGTTCCTTAGGTATTCTGGTAGTATTTCCTTCACTAATTCACTTGTAGCACTGGTCGAGGATAAGAATGCCGGCAATGCTGTGTCACCTTGCGAATACCTTATATATATATATATATATATATATATATATATATATATATATATATATATATATATATATATATATATATATATATATATATATATATATATATATATATATATATATATATATATATATATATATATATAAATATAACAGCTATATATACTGTATATATACAGCTATATATACAGTATATATATACAGCTATATATAAGTATACAGCTAACTGTATACTTATATATATGTGCAGGTCATCTGAGTGTGACAGGTGACCCGCATGTCCCACGGGGACACCCAGCCTCCGCTGGTCCCCAGGTCAGTTGGGGAGTGGCTTGGTAAAGTGCCGGAGGCTATCTAACTTGTGGGTGGAGTTAGCTACCAGGTTTCCCAATATATACTCGGGGAGCTATCGATTCAGGAGCAGGAGAAGGACAGAAGAAGCAGAGCAAAAGACAGAAGAACAGCCAGGAGCGGCCAGCCGCTCCTGGCTGGCGGTCCGCTATATAATGTTGTTATATATATAACATATATAACAACATTGCTCCTGGAGAATAATCCAGGAACAAGTTGCAATTTTAGGCCTCACCCTGAACCCTCCTAAGTGTGAATCTTAATGGATGATATTGGGATGCATGGCATTGCTTGGGGGTTTCATTAATTAGTTTAATAATGCAAATAAAAATGACAAAAAGGCAGTTGATGTGTGTTCACTGAAAAAATTATTTCTAACGTCTCTGTGGCTCATCTGGGTACTAAGTTTCCACCTGCGTTTGAATTTGCCTTTGAATTTGCGCTTTCGGTAAAGAGATCGTCGATTATTATCAGCATTGGGGAATTATCCATTTGCTCCTCCAAAGGATCAATAATGCTCGAATGAGCAATAATTTTTCTATTAATTTGTGGATTGTTCATCAACTCAGAATATCCCCCACCACATATAATTATTCGAGCGAATGTTTCATGGTACTTGTGCACGAGTTTGTTGCATAAAAATGATTTCCCCGCATTTGAATAACCCGCTATTATCATCCGACATGGTTCCCTGAAGATGTTAAGATGGGCCTGAGATATTATCTCGTCAGGTCTTTCCATGTTTGGGGCTGAGTCTTTACTGTTTAATATGCACACTGTGGAATGTTTATTTATATATATATATATATGGAAAAAAGATCAGGGGGGGGGGAATACAAAAAAAACATGTATTCCTTTCTTTATAGAAACATAAACATGATATATGCAAGCTTAGGCGCGGCAAAGAAAACACTAAAAATACATTATTTGTTTATTGAAAAAAAAGAACATAATATATAAATATTTACAAGCTTAAATCTATAGGTTTGCTAATAATAATAATAATAATAATAATAATAATATAATAATAATAATAATAATAATAATAATAATAATAATATAATAATAATAATAATAATAAATCACACACACACACACACACACACACACACACTAATGTGACAATGCAAACAGTTTTAATGCAGAGGAGCGAGTATATATATATATATATATATATATATATATATATATATATATATATATATATATATATATATATATATATATATATATTTCACCGCAAGTTTGGGAATAGGCTTTGGGCCAACGAATCTCTCTTGCCCCACATATTGAAAATTGGGTAATGATGCCGTCCTGCATGGCATATATTTTGTTCCACATTTTCCTCTGCGTCAACATCCATCTCCAAGTCACTATTAACCGCCTCCTCATCCTCTGGATTGTGTGGAATATCAGGGTGACCATAAGCGAGTGAAACGGTGGGGCTTATTACGTATCGCTTATCATCAAAAGCGGATAAGCCTCTTTTGACAGTAATGCATGTGCACATTTGCCCGCCAATATTTCTGAGCGAATCTTTGCGGGTCGTGCATAGGACACGGTCCTCACTCAGCAAAGTCGCTCGTTTGAAAAACGGGTCGCGCGTGTGTTTGAGGAACTGTTTGCGAGTTGTGGTTAAATAGTATTTATTGGCATAACGCTCCAAATTTGTTAAGGATTTGCCATATATTGCGTTATTTACAAGTTTAAATGCCTTAGACTTGATTGCACAGGTCGAGTTTGTGCGCTCGCGAATATTGCTATCTACGAAGGACTTGAGGTGTGCCCTCTGCTCAAATTCAAAGATAGTGTGCACGCGCGAGACTTCCACCCCTAGTCGCATTAAAAGCTGGAGCAAATCCAGACTAATTAAATAATCCCGCTGTGCTTCGTGGGTGGCAATGAGTTTTCGATTATTGCGCGGTAGCTTGCGATTTTCCGCAACTAGAATCGACTTGCTGTATTCTGACAGATGTTCCGTCACGATGTCGGCGTGTGCTAAAATTAATGGCAGGTCGTCAGTGTATCTAGCAACGTCGGGGGAAACTTGTTTAGTGTCGCACAAAATCCAATAACCACGCTCTTGATTGCAGTCAATATTTCTCAAACCCCGCAATAGCATTTCATCGCGTTCGGCGTCAGTTAGGCAACGGAAACCGCCGGTGGGGAGCTTTTCACTCATGCACGTTGCATAGAGCGAATTGAAGTCTAGGTACAGGATGTGGGTTCCATCCTCGCCAGACCCCGCCCCGGTGTAATGGTTCTCGGCGGTAGACAATTGCTTTACAACTGAGGTGAAGCCTCCTCTCAAATTCCTGCGAATGAGGTCATACATTATAGGGTCTGATATTGGATCTAGCACCACCTTACTTTTGAACAGGAAGGCGTCCCATGCGAAACTAGATAAAGAGAGGTAATATGCAATATCTAATCTATAAAGATCTAACATAGTGCGTCGCCACACAGTGAAAATGTCAGCCAAAATGCCAGTATCAACTTTTAAATACAAGACGAGATATTCGCCAATATTGCGGCACTTGGCCAATTTAAATACCTCTAACGCTTGTTTGTATTCTTTTTCAGGGAGCTCTTCCTGTGTTAAGGTATTGAAAAATGCATTTCTGGGGGGAAGCTGAGGTTCTTTTAACACATCAAAATTTGACACGTAATCATAACAAAAGGACTGTTTGCCAGTTAACAATAAATTATGGGCCTCGGCAGGGACCTTATCTAACATGGCAAGAGTGAACGTCGTAGGTTTGCCGCTGTCGATGTGTTCCTTGGCTAATTTGGCCAATGACCCATTGAGCAAGGCTAGGCTGTCCATAAATCTAAGAAAGTCAATGTCAACTTTCATAAATTTATACCCGTCTTTGGACATAATATCTACGTTGCGTTTGGGTACGTTTCCTAACTCGTTTAACAAAACCCCTAAATCATACGCCGCATTATGTGAAAACGCATGCAAGTATCTGTAGCCATCTTTGCACTGGAGATTGCAGCGAGAGCATAGGGCGGCTAAGTAATTATGTTCACTCAGTGAATGATCGTGGTGTCTATTTTTGACGATTTTGGGCCCGAAAGGTTCGTCGCATATCTCGCACGCGGTCTGACTCTCGTAAATTTCCTTTTGATCGTACGACATGTGGAGACGGTAATATGGCTGTTCTCGCGTTATTCTGTCCCACGAGGAGGATAGTTTATTAACAAAATGGGTAGCAGAATTGGGTCCGAGGTAGAAATCTTTTTCGACGATATTATAGCGACGGTCTATGATTATGTACGCATATGCGATGGCCCTGTGACGTGCTTCGATTATGCCGTGTGGTCTATCCTTTTGCACGGCACACTCGAAATCGTAATAGCACGTGTGGCTTGGTCCGTACGCTCGCCCGAAATGTTTGAATTCTATTTTCTTTTCTGGGGGAGGGAAATGCAACGTTTGTTTGACCTCGCAAGTTGTTTCATGCGCAAGCATTTGATGGGGTGGGAGGGCGATTAAGCAGCTATGACAAAAGGTATTATCAGCCGGGATGTTTTCCGAATGAGACCTCATATTACGCACATATTTGGTAAAGTTCTTGATGAGGACCAAATGTCTGCCTTCCAGCATAAGTAAAGATATAACATCCTTAAAATTCCCACGGCCTTTTCTAGCCAAACTAATGTAATGACGACCATTATCTCCTTTTGCCAGAACATAAATAAATATTGAAGACCTGTTTAAATCTTCGACTTTGGCGATGTCGTCAAAAGATACCGGCGTGCCTATGTCATTACTCCATCTTACTTGTCGGCGACACCATTGCCCTGATTTGGCCTGATTTTTTATGTTGTTATAAAGGAGCCCGCGGGCCAAACATTTGTGCACGGCGATGCACTGCATAAGGCAAATATTGGCTTCCCCTCGGGGGTTGAATATGTGACCTTTGCCCCGTAACTTGGCCGGGTAATCTACGAATGAACCCAGTCGAATTGGGTGTTCGATAAGAGCGACATTTATGTAAAACCCTGAAATCGACTCTATCCCAACACTCGACCCTTCCTGTTCCCCTAGCAACTCCTGTAATTTATTGTCGATTTCATCGGCCCACAAATTAACAAGCTGTTCTACTTCCTCTTGAGTTATGGCTCGCATTTCCCCGCGCATGTGCATTACTGGATCAAAATCATCGTCGGGCTCTACGTTGAGCCTCCGCACCGCAAACTGAAAGTCGGGGAAAAGTCGAATATGTGGATGTTCTAAAGTGAATAACCCATTGACGAAATCAATGAAAAATGCGCGATATGTTCGTAAATAAGCCCCTGGATCACCCTGCACGAGCTCTGGCACGCTAAATGAATAGCGTGTGTAAGCCCCGTTGAAATTGCGAATGATGTTCACAATTTCAATATCCTGAGGAGGGGGAGGGGAAGGAGAAGGTGGTGGTGGTGAGTCGACCGACTCTGGTGATGAGTCGACCGACTCTGGTGATGAGTCGACCGACTCTGGTGATGAGGCGTCACTGTCAGCGTCTGCAAAACAAAAAAAAGGTATTAATATCAGTATTGTATGTATGTATGTATGTATGTATGTATGTATGTATGTATGTATGTATGTATGTATGTATGTATGTGTGTGTGTGTGTGTGTGTGTGTGTGTGTGTGTGTGTGTGTGTGTGTGTGTGCGTGTGTGTGTGTGTGTGTGTGTGTGTGTGTGTGTGTGTGTGTGTGTGTGTGTGCGTGTGTGCGTGTGCGTGCGTGTGTGTGTGTGTGTGTGTGTGTGTGCGTGTGTGTGTGTGTGTGTGTGTGTGTGTGTGTGTGTGTGTGTGTGTGTGTGTGTGTGTGTGTGTGTGTGTGTGTGTTGATTGTTGATTGAGATATCTTAAAAAAGAAAACAACAAAAATGCGAAATACTCACGGTCCCTATGCTGTCCTCCACGCCGAAGCGATGATGTTGACTGGTCGCTGCTATAACTTTCGAACAAATCGGGGGATCTGATGTGTATATTGATCGAGGAGCTGGACGAGGCATGTGAGTGTTGTTGTTGGCGTTGCTCGCATTGTTGTTGTTGTTGTTGTTGTTGTTGAATTAGAGTGCGATATGGCGGTCCTGGACGGAATAACAATACAATAGTCTTTTAAAGAGGTGTCTATATGATCTCTCTCTCTCTCTCTCTCTCTCTCTCTCTCTCTCTCTCTCTCTCTCTCTCTCTCTCTCTCTCTCTCTCTCTACCACTCGTACTCGCAATAATAATAATAATAATAATAGTAATAGATAATAATTAACAAAAAAAAAATAACTTACGTTTGTAGCGGCGGGTTCTTGGTGGTGGCGGGTCGTGGTCGGAATCGTCATCGTCCGCCAAGTATGGGGGTGTTTTGGGTGAGAAATCCTGTTCAAAATCTGGCGTGGGGCTGAACATGTCAGGGGACCTGACTCGCGTGTTGATTGACGAGCTGGGCGATGTTGGCTGGGTCCCCTGCTGCTGCTGCTGCTGCTGCCGCTGCCGTTGTTGTTGTATTAGCAGTCGATATGGCGGCCCTGGTGGGAGACAAGAAAATGTTTTAGCTGTGGGGGGCCGGCTTTTTCCTCTTTCAATAAGGTTGTTGATAATGTGAATAAATAAATAAATAATAGTAATAACTCACGTTTATAGGGGCGGGTTCTTGACGGTCGAGGGTCGAAATCAGGAGGCAAGCCCGAGCATTGTGGAGTATGGGGCGAGGGCGACGAATCAGGGTCATCACAATCGCTGAATAAGTCGGGAGACCAAACTCGCGGGTTTGGCGAGGGGTCCGAATCACTGCTCCAGAGTTCGTTGGCTGGTAAGGCACAGCCTGGGCTTGTGGCATGGTGAATGGCTATGTGTGCGAAAAAAAAAATAAATAAATACAATAAATAAATATTATTATGATTATTGTTGCAAATTACCAGTGTTTGTGGCTTACCAATGTTGTGGCAAATTTGTCCGCACTGGACGCATTTGATTAGGCTGGGGGCCATCTGCCCGTGCGCTGGCAGCAAGGTGGTGTGAGACTGTAGAGAAATGTGTGTTTGTGGCTGTCTAGGGCTCTGATGTGGAACACCCCCCTGAGGATAACTACTTAAAATTGTCCCGAGGGTGGCTCGTCACTGTCAAGCACCTGTACTGATAATTATCTTGCTAGGTCCGCTGGCGACCTGGCAAAACTGGCTACCGCCGGGCGGTCGCCAGTTTGGGTGGTCATCGGTTGATCTGTGGAATGTGTGGGTATGGGACACACATGCATTAAAAAGCAATTTGCGACCCCGCGACCGCCTCTATTGAGCATTAAAACAAACCTCGGGCGAAGCCCGGAAAAAAAAAGCTTAACATTAGTGAAGTTGTATATTGTAATGCCGTATATATTATCGCAGTTATGTGTATTGTAATTATGCCTTTCACCAGTGTATTGTTTGGTTTGAATCTATTGAACATTCTTTTTCTGTACCTCTCATAAGTAGGGGCCCCCTTCTTGATGCCCAATTCTCGCAATAAATGTACGAGACAAATTGCATACTAAAACAGGTTAGGATAGGGCACAAGTTTGTCCAGGTGCGCCCTGGGTGGGCTGTGGGGACCCCTAGGGGGAACAGACCACTAACCCACCCCGGCCAGCCAGCCAGGTGCGCGCTGACTGTGCCCTAACCAAACCATCCCACCACCCCCAAAAATTGGTGTTGCTCACATCGGCCCCGGGAGTCAAGTCGGCGTGGAACTGTGGAAGTGCCAAACCGTTTCTGAAAATCAATTCTCCATCTGTCTCCTTTTACACTACTGAGGGCTGGTAGGGTCCATCGTGGGCTAATAGGAGGCATGGAGCGGCTGGTAGGAGCCATAGTAGGCAAGTAGATGCCATGGTGGGCTGGTAAAAGGCACGGAGAGCTGGTAGGAGCCATGGTAGGCTGATAGGAGAAATAGAGGGGCTGGTAAGAACCATGGTGGGCTGGTAGGAGGCATAGAGGACT
>WNGS01002495.1:46623-62915 GCA_020271785.1 Procambarus virginalis
GCAACAACGGGCACCAGATGGCATGTGTTTTTCAAGAAAAGCATAGGTTTACCTGTCACAGGTGTGGCATCTGTACTCTATACTTACGAAATGAACGGAATGGTTAAACAAACACACCTCAATTCCAACACATGTCACACAAAATAATTCAATAAAAAATAAAATAAATCGAATCTATGAAAATAAAATTTATAATGCAATTGGAACCATTGAAATGGAATTTGTGACATATTTAGTATAGCGTGCATGTTGATATTATATGCAACAGATGGCGCTGTTTTTCAACATGCATGTTTTACCGTCACAGGGGTGCCATCTATATAGTAGGTATATAAAAAGATGCGCCTATTTGAATGTAACGTTGTGTCAAATATTTCAAGCATCAGTGAAGAACTTTTGGAGATTACAGCATGTGTTTCTCTTACATCCAACAGATGGTGCTGTTTTTCAAAAAAAATGTTTTTCCTGTCACAGGGGAGGCATGTATATAGTAGATATATAAAAAGACGCGCCTATTCGAATGCAACGTTGTGTCAAAATTTCAAAGGGAAATCGGTAAAGACGTTTTGAGGATTTCCGTCACAGAAAAAGACATGAAAAAACACAGTTTTTCAGAAAAAGCTGTTTTTTACCGCCACAAACGTGACATCTATATAGTATGCTATAAAAACCTGCGCGGGTGCGAATGGAACGTTGAGTGAAATTTCAAAGGAATTGGTGAAGAACTTTCGGAGATTAGCGATTATGCACAAACGAACATTTCCAAATTTATTTATATAGATTGATAGGATTGGGATCATGTGAGAGCGATATTTAATTAAAAATAACATTTACATTCAAGGCATCTTATACCATTGATTCAGTCTTCCTTCCCAGACGTAGGAAGAATCTTGTTGCTCACAGAGCAGCAGACTTTGTGCTTGTTGATGATTAAATATAATATAAAGCTAGCTGTCAGCTATTCTTAGAACTGCTAGAGTAACTAGTAATGAATATCTGTGAAGACGTGTAATGATTGTGGCGGTACGATCAGTTGGTATCGTCCGGAGACGATCTTGAGAGCACTCCAAAGAGGACTGCCCAGTCTTCTCTGGCTAGCTGTGGTAACAGGCAGTCCTACTTCCTTGTGAGCTGTTCCTCCTCCTCCTCCTCTCTTCTCTCTCTTTACTTGTGTCCAAGCTAAGTATCTATCTCCTGTGTAATAATATTAAGTGCCACCGTGTTCTAGGATATTTTGTGGGAGTCTGCTTGAGACAGTGTTGGTGCCCAAAACTTTACACTGGGGTGGCTTAAGGTGACTTTCCAAGTGTGCCTGAGTTTTAGTGACTACCCACATGGTGCCATAGTGTTCCCTTCAGGAAAAGTAGCCTTTACCCTAGCTTGCTATTGTAAACCTTGTTTCCTGTCTAAGTGGATTCAAGGAGTTTAATTGTAAGGCAGATTGGTAGAGATTTATTGTATTTTGAATATGTGGGGGTTTAATAGAGGTTTAATAAGTAAGGATAAGCTAATAGTATCTTTTCTTCCTGTTTGGAGTGGAGTAGATGATTAACTTAGACGGAGACGTTTATTCTAGCACAAGTATTCATTGCTGGGAATATTTCCCTGGGGGCCGGCCCGGGAAGAATATTCCCAGCAATTCCCATCTCCACTATTTTAGGAACTCCTTTGACATTAAGTATCGGCCCTATCAGTACACCACCTGGCCCCATAACAAGTGGTGACCTGTCCGGGAGATATACATTTTTTTTATAAATTGTAAAAATTTAAGTTTTGAGTGCCAGAACCAAAATTTCTTGCCTTCCGCAGAACGGATGTTGGTAGCCTAGGGTCCAGGTCAACTATCAAAGGATACATCTGCGCTGACTGGACATCCAACTGGATCTCTTCACGATTGAGGTAAAGGTGCCTTGTAACAGGGGCCGTGCGAATTTTTGTATTTTTCAATTTTATTTTTATTTTTTTAATTTTTGCCAGTATCTAGAAATTAGTGATGGAGGCTAAATTGTGGGAACTGGCAGATAAACCTTCAGCGGTAGAGATTAAGAAAACTAACCAATCTAACTTTAATATGTTAGGCAATGAATTAGATCTTGATTTAAATGAAGCTGCTAAAAAATGGATCCTGACCAATGAAATTTTACAACATTGCATAGACCAAGAACTATTGGCAAGTGATACAATTTATGCCAGCCCAATCCAGCTGAAAGTGCGGCTAGTAGGGACAGAGAGGTAGATTAGAGTTAGCCAAAATCAGATTAGCGGAACAAATGCTAAAGTAGAGGAGCAAAGGCTCAAAACTGAGGAGGCAAGAATTAGGGGCACTACCCCTGTACCATCACCTGCCAGGGATTCAAACCCCAGGCCTTATAATAAAAAGCATAACCTGCCTGAATTTTCAGAGTTAGACCCTGAAAGGGTTTTCAACTATTTTCAGAGGCTGGCCATGTCCATGAATTGGCCAGAGGAAGAGTGGGTGAAAATCTGGCAGGGACAACTCAGAGGCAACGCCCATGATAATTTATAAACATGCCTCACGACGATTGTTTTAATTACAGTAAAGTCAGGGAATGGATTTTAAGGGCATATGAAATTATGCTTGAAGCTCACTGCTAAGCTTATCGCAATCTTTAGCCTACCTGTGGTAGGCTAAAGGCCTGGGAGGCTAGGCCTGGTAGGCTAGGCCCGGGATTGAACCCCAGGTCAAACAGGTCGAACAGGTCCCGGGTTCGATCCCAGGCGCCGGCAAGAAACATTGGGCAGAGTTTCTTTCACCCTATGCCCCTGTTACCTAGCAGTAAAATAGGTACCTGGGTGTTAGTCAGCTGTCACGGGCTGCTTCCTGGGGGTGGAGGCCTGGTCGAGGACCGGGCCGCGGGGACACTAAAGCCCCGAAATCATCTCAAGATAACCTCAAGATAACCAAGAGATACACACATCCAACCTCTCACTGAATTTGCGAATAACCAAATACGGTTGTTTGAAAAATGGATTCGCTCAGCTAAAGCTGAAACAAACAAGGCACTCAAAAATTTAATTTTAGTTGAAGGATTTATAGGTAACATGTCATAGCCGGTGGCATGGTATTTAGTAGAAAGGAAGGAGGTAGATACAAATATTATTGATTTGGCCAAGATGGCAGAAAACTACCAGTTGGCGGGCAAAATGTTCAGTAAAAGTAGTTAGCCACAACATGGTAACAAACCTTATACCCACAGCCAGTCCAGACCAGCCCATTCTAACCCTGTAACTATTGCGCCTTCTTTTTCAGACAAAACTAACCAGGTTAAAATGTCTAACCCCATGGCACCTAAGGGTGAATCAAAGGGGAATTCTGGTAGTAATGTCCCTTCTCCCCAAAGATTCTGTGGTCACTGTAAACGTTCAAACCACACTACTAGCCGCTGTTGGCAGCTGTACCCAGAAAAAAAACCCAATGCTCTTGTTGTGACACAAGGCTTGAGGACTTCTGAAGGGTTAGAGAGTAAGACCTCCAACCCAAAGTGGCTGAACCTGCTTACTCCATTCTTGTCGAAGGGAAAGCTTTTGTCTTCTGAGGGTTCTTCCTGGAAGGACGTGGTGATCTTCCGAGACACCGGTGCCATCCAGACTTTAATTTTGGAGAGTGTACTTACCTAATTGTACTCACCTAGTTGTGCTTGCGGGGGTTGAGCTTTGGTCCTGCCTCTTAACTGTCAATCAACAGGTGTACAGGTTCCTGAGCCTATTGGGCTCTATCATATTTACACTTGAAACTGTGTATGGAGTCAGCCTCCACCACATCACTTCCTAATGCATTCCATTTGTCAACCACTCTGACACTAAAAAAGTTCTTTCTAATATCTCTGTGGCTCATTTGGGTACTCATTTTCCACCTGTGTCCCCTAGTGTGTGTGCCCCCTTGTGTTAAATAGCCTGTATTTATCTACCCTATCAATTCCCTTGAGAATCTTGAATGTGGAGATCATGTCCCCCCTAACTCTTCTGTCTTCCAGCGAAGTGTGGTTTAATTCCCGTAGTCTCTCCTCGTAGCTCATACCTCTCAGCTCGGGTACTAGTCTGGTGGCAAACCTTTGAACCTTTTCCAGTTTAGTCTTATCCTTATCCTTATCCTTAGTGTGTTGCAAGGTGTCAACACTTTCGACACTGGAGAGGTAGCACTGCTCGAGGGTGTCACCGTGAAAAAATGTCATTTTGGCCAAGGCACAATGACATACCTCGGTTATGAAGTGGGCCAAGGAAAAGTGTTACCTTGGCAAGTTAAAATCAGTGCCATTTTGCAGTATCCAGTGCTCTGGTCTAAAAAGGATGTATAACGGTTCATTGGTATGTGTGCATACTACCTCCGCTTTTGTCAGAACTTTTCGAGTGTCGCCACTCCATTGACCAATTTGTTGCAAAAGGTTGTTAAATTTAAGTGGTCGACGGACTGTGCAGAGGCCTTTAAAAACTTGAAATTGATCTTAGCTTCCGCCCCCGTACTCGCTAGTCCAAGGTTTGACAAACCTTTCAAAATTCACGTTGATGCGTCTGATTCGAGTGCTGGTGCAGTGTTGTTGCAAACTGGCGATGATCAAGTGGATCATCTAGTGTACTACTACTCTGTGAAATTTGATCACGCAGAATGCAATTATTTAGTGGAAAAAAAGAAGCGTTGGCGCTAGTAAAAAGAAACGCCTGTAAAAAGTTTGAAGAGTATCTCACAGCTATAGAGTGGAAGAGCACACGGACCATAACCCACTAGTGTTTATACACCAGATGAAAGAGAAAAATAAATGGATCCTCAAGTGGGGCTTTATATCTGCAGGACTTGAATCTTTCCGTAATCCACTTACCGGGTTGGCTAAATGTGATAGCTGATGCACTGTCCCGGTTACCTGAGTACTGTAACATCCATCTGAGCCACAACAAGCCTTATACAACTGTCATGTTTTAGTTTATTTTTTTTAGGTTCTCCTGTGACATTAAATATGCCTTGTCAACTTATCTATTTTCTTTTTTGTGTGTGTGCTTTTTCTTTCAGAGAATTCCTTTTTGTGTGCTTTTTCTTTCAGAGAATATTTTTTTAATTTTAATTTGCTTTTATTGCATGTTTTCCTTTTATTTTGTATACTCTTACAAAAAAAATGACTACTATTCTAGTAGCCACATTTTTTTTCTGTGAAGGAGAGAGGAGTGTTACGACCCAGGATTCCTATTTGGCTTTGCCAGGAAGCCTGAGGTCAAATTGGATTCTTTATATTCATACAGGGATCAGTCACTCAAGTATTCTGACAGTGATAGGCCCTGGCTCTGGGATTTTGTGTTGGTCCCTTATTAAATTAATATTTATACATTAATTGAGAGGATTGGATCATGTGAGAGGGATATTTAATTAAAAACAACATTTACATTCAAGGCATCTTATACCATTGATGTGTTTTTGTTTCAGTCTTCCTTGCCAAACGTAGGAAGAATCTTGTTGCTCACAGAGTAGGCAGACTCTGTGCTTGTTGATGATTAAATATAGTATAAAGCTAGCTGTCAGTTATTCTTAGAACTGTTAGAGTAACTAGTAATGAATATCTGTGAAGACTTGTAATGATTGTGGCGGTACGATCAGTTGGTATCGTCCCGGCAGCGATCTTGAGAGCACACCAGAGAGGACTGCCCAGTCTTCTCTGGCTAGCTGTGGTAACAGGTAGTCCTACTTCCTTGTGAGCTGTTCCTCCTCCTCCTCCTCTCTTCTCTCTCTTTACTTGTGTCCAAGCTAAGTATGTATCTCCTGTGTAATAATATTAAGTGCCACCGTGTTCTAGGATATTTTGTGGGAGTCTGCTTGAGACAGTGTTGGTGCCCAAAACTTTACACTGGGGTGGCTTAAGGTGACTTTCCACTGTGCCTGAGTTTTAGTGACTACCCACATGGTGCCATAGTGTTCCCTACAGGAAAAGTAGCCTTTACCCTAGCTTCCTATTGAAAACCTTGTTTCCTGTCTAAGTGAATTCAAGGAGTTTAACGTAAGGTAGAGTGGTAAAGTGATTTATTGTATTTTGTAAATGTGGGGGCTTAATAGAGGGTTTAATAAATAAGGATAAAGCTAGGAGTATCGTTTCTTCCTGTTTGGAGTGGAGAAGATGATTAACCTTAGACGGCAGACGTTTATTCTAGCCAAACAAGTACTCATTGCTGGGAATATTCTTCCCTGGGGGCTGGACCTACCTAATCTCCACTATTTTAGGAACTCCTTTGACTTTAACTATTGGCCCTTCACAGAACAACCATTACCCCCTTCATAACATGACAGTAACACAGTCAAGATAAGCGTGCGAACCTCTCGTGGACGATGCTGTTCATTACAACTGGGAATGCGTACAAAATGAGTCGCTTCAATGCCACTGAAGCACAGCAATTTGGACGCTTTTGTTGATAACGACGGAACTAAGGTTTATCAAGAGGACGGGTTGGGTTAGGTGGGCTGGGAAGATTGGTACGTACCTGGTAGTTAAAACCACTCCAATAGAAGTGGTTTTAACCACATATTGGTACGTGACAATGCGACATTCTAAACATAGAACGGCACATTTTGACGTATACTCCACCTAAGACCAAAAATCGTCGTGCTAGAAAATGGTAGCGGCTAGCGAAATTGACACACTGTGCCGTTTTCTGTTTTGGGTCCTCTGGTAGGTTAGGATAAGGGCACTTTAGTATGATAGTTTCTAGATGTTGGGAGCCATAGGAGGACGGACTGCTAAGTGTACGCTCGTTAGGTCATGTGAACGGCTACAAAGTGATCAAATCATCTCATAATATGAGCATAGAATGATCGCATAATATAACATGAGCATAGAATGATCGCATGAACTCATAACATAAGCATAGAATGATCGCATGAACTCATAACATGAACAATGAATAATCACATGATATCGTAACATGGGTACACAATGATCGCATGATATCATAACAGGAGCATGGAATGATCGCCTGATATCATAACATCAGCATAGAATGATCGATCGCATGATATAACATGGACATAGAATGACTGCATGATATCATAACATGAGCATAGAATTATCGCATGATATAACATGAGCATAGAATAATCGCATGATATAACGAGCATAGAATGATCGCATGCTATCATAACATGAGCATAGAATAATCACATGATATAACACGAGCATAGAATGATCGCATGATACCACAACATTAACATAGAATGATCACGTGATGTCATAACATTAACATAGAATGACCGCACGACATCATAATATGAGTAAGGGGCGCTATGAAAAAGGGTAAAAGTACAGCACCTGGTGAAGATGGCGTCACCTACGACATACTCAATGCACTGTGTGAAGTGTCTGGGAATCCACTACTCCACCTGTTTAACAAGTCATTCCTAAGTGGAGTGCTGCCCACACAATGGAAACACGCAATAATTGTTCCCATACCGAAGCCCAATGACCCTGGTAATTACAGACCTATCAGTCTCGTGTCATGCACTTGCAAGATGCTTGAAAGGATCATCCTAAACCGACTGTTGCACAAAATAGGCAGGTTAGGGGAGGGGGTCAATGGATTTGTTAAAGGACGGAGCACAGCAAATTGTATAGTTAATTACTTGGCTAATGACACGGCTAGGTACTCTGTATTTGTGGATATCAAAGAAGTCTTCGACAAAGCACAGGGGATTGCGATCCTAGACGAGCTTGCATGCATGGGTGTCAAGGGGAGACTCATGAAATGGGTTCAAGACTACCTCACAGGAAGGAAAGCCAAGGTTTTCTTCAATGGAGCAGTCTCCAGAACAATGAATATGGAACTCGGGACCCCCCAAGGCGGAGTCTTAAGCCCTACACTATTCAATGTACTTATGAACGCCATTGCAAATATTGATTTTCCGGAAGGAACACAACAAGTGGGATATGCAGATGATGTTCTAATACAAGCTCCCACCTTGGGAAAAATTGAACAGTCCATTGAACTCCTTGGAAGGAAGTGTATTGAGCTCGGTTTCACTCTCTCCACAAACAAGACGAAGGCATACTCCCATCACAAGCGGAGAGCAAATGAAGAACTGCAAATTAATGGTGTAACACTTGAATGGGTTGACCACTATCGGTATCTTGGCGTCACTGTCGGCTCTAACAAGGGGAAGAAAGAGGAGCTCAATCAACTCATAGGAACATGCAAAAGTCGACTCAGGGCACTGAAAGCTATGACCTGGAATGGACATGGAGCCTCTATTGCCGTGCTAAAATGATGTACACAGCCTATGTGCGCTCCGTCATAGACTATGCCGCACCAGTTCTGTGCACCTACTCCCAAAGCGATATGAAAAGGCTTGAAAGCATTCAAAATGAAGCCATGACAATCATTCTTGGAGTTCCAAGAACTGCCAAAACGTCTAATCTACGAGAGGAGTTGTCCCTTCCCAGTGTTAAAAGCAGAATTCAGGAGCTGAATGCTAAGCTTGCAATTAGGATAGCCAGAGATCCCCATTACAATGATATTGCTAAGAAAAAACTGAGCTCTGTGCTACTTTCAGGGGGAAACAGGAGAAGCAAAAAATGGCATCACAGATCAGTCTGCTACCTCGAAGAGCTTCACCTGCTTGAGCAAGCCCGTGAGCTCCTGCCTGTAGAGAGGTTACCTCCCTGGGAGGATGACTCATGCAAGATCATCATCAATGAAATGGCAATGAAAAAATCCAACATGTTACCACAAGAAATGAGGCACAAGTATCTCGAGGAAATTTATAAAGAAGCCGGAGATGAACTAGATCAAATCTACACTGACGGGTCATCTAATCCTGTCAATGGCAGGGCTGGTGCAGGATACACGGTAATCAAGGATAATACTTTCCAACGCAGAAATGAAGAAAAAGCACGTATTGAGAACTATGCCTCTTCAACGCAAGCAGAGCTAACTGCCATTGTTATGGCGCTAAAGTTTCTTGAACGGAACACTAATGGTGCAGTGATTTGCACCGATTCAAAAGCAGCACTACAAAGCCTAAGTAAAAATCAGGCAGAAAATCTTGCAATAGTCGCTGAAATTAAGAGAGCTGTGAGAGTTCTTACCAATCAGGGAAGAGTCATCAAGTTTCTGTGGATCCCCTCCCATGTTGGGATATGTGGGAATGAACGAGCAGATGTGCTGGCTGCTGAAGGCGCTGAAGGAGACCATATTGAATACTTCATACCCAAGACTCTACTACAAATTAGAGGTATTGTCAGGCAACATCACCGTGACAAGGTAACTGAGGAAAGGAGGATAGAAGCACAAACCAGTGAATCTGTACGATGGTACAACATGGTTGCAGCTGGCAATCCCAATCATTATGGCCGAAGAGGAGGAGGACGAGGGAGAGAATCAGTAATAGCGAGAATCCGTCTTGGATACAGATATCCATGGAGATATGGAATGGAAACAACAGTTGAGCAGCGAAGTTGCAGAATCTGTGGTGAGAGTGATGGACACCGCCTTGACCACTACCTAGTGAATGTGAACACCTGAGAGACATCAGAAATATGTGTAGATAATAAACCCCACATTGTTTGAGTTAGGAAAACACTATTTGTCAAATATTGATACTGTTCTTAAAAGATTTCCCCATTTTGCACCCGCAAGATAACGTAAGCTTTTAAGGGTTGATAGATGTTAATCTTCTTGTTTGAGGAGCTGTTCACTTGAGACAGTTAAGCAAGTCCCAGCTGTGTCTGGGTACAAGTGACAGGATGAACAACCCAGCGGGTTTTCTTCCTATTGGGGAGTGTTGTACATGCTGCTATGGCGGTGTGTCCACTCACAAGATGAGTGGCGCTGCCCAATACTGTCACTATGGCGGTGTGTCCACTCACAGGATGAGTGGCGCTGCCCAATACTGTCACTATGGTGGTGTGTCCACTCACAAGATGAGTGGCGCTGCCCAATACTGTCACTATGGCGGTGTGTCCACTCACAAGATGAGTGACGCTGCCCAATACTGTCACTATGGCGGTGTGTCCACTCACAGGATGAGTGGCGCTGCCCAATACTGTCACTATGGTGGTGTGTCCACTCACAGGATGAGTGGCGCTGCCCAATACTGTCACTATGGCGGTGTGTCCACTCACAGGATGAGTGGCGCTGCCCAATACTGTCACTATGGCGGTGTGTCCACTCACAGGATGAGTGGCGCTGCCCAATACTGTCACTATGGCGGTGTGTCCACTCACAGGATGAGTGGCGCTGCCCAATACTGTCACTATGGCGGTGTGTCCACTCACAGGATGAGTGGCGCTGCCCAATACTGTCACTATGGCGGTGTGTCCACTCACAAGATGAGTGGCGCTGCCCAATACTGTCACTATGGCGGTGTGTCCACTCACAAGATGAGTGGCGCTGCCCAATACTGTCACTATGGCGGTGTGTCCACTCACAGATGAGTGACGCTGCCCAATACTGTCACTATGGCGGTGTGTCCACTCACAGGATGAGTGGCGCTGCCCAATACTGTCACTATGGCGGTGTGTCCACTCACAGGATGAGTGGCGCTGCCCAATACTGTCACTATGGCGGTGTGTCCACTCACAAGATGAGTGGCGCTGCCCAATACTGTCACTATGGCGGTGTGTCCACTCACAAGATGAGTGACGCTGCCCAATACTGTCACTATGGCGGTGTGTCCACTCACAGGATGAGTGACGCTGCCCAATACTGTCACTATGGCGGTGTGTCCACTCACAAGATGAGTGACGCTGCCCAATACTGTCACTATGGCGGTATGTCCACTCACAGGATGAGTGACGCTGCCCAATACTGTCACTATGGCGGTGTGTCCACTCACAAGATGAGTGGCGCTGCCCAATAAACTCGCCCCTCGGGGCAAAATTTAAAAAAAAAAATTAAAATTTAATATGAGCATAGTATAATCAAATGATATAATAACATGAGCAAAGAATGACCGCATGATATGAGACGAGCACAGAATTATCGCATGATATCATAACATGAGCATAGAATGATCGCATGATAACATAACATGAGCACAGAATGATCGCATGAAATAACAAGATCACAGAATATCATGATATCATTACATGAGCAAAGAGTGATCGCATGATATAACACGAACATAGAATTATCGCATGATATCATAACATGAGCATAGAATGATTGAATAATATAACAAGAGCATAGAATGATCGAATGATATCACAACATGAGAACAGAATGATCACATGATGTAACATAAGCATAGAATGATAGAATGACACAAAATGAGTATAGAATGATCGAATGTATCATAACACGAGCATAGAATAATTGCATGATATAACATGAACATAGAATGATCGCATGGTATCATAACATGAACATAATGATCGCATGATATCATAACGAGCATAGAATGATTGAATGATATCATAACATGAGCACAGAATGATCGCATGATATAACATGAGCAAAGAATGATCGCATGATATAACATGATCTTAGAATAATCACATGATATAACATGAGCATAGTGTGACGATAATCTCTTTCAAGAGAGATTGAGCCTGCTCTTCCCTACATAAAGTTACTTATATATATATACAAGATAAGATGCTACCTTCAAGATACGTCTACCAGTAGCACAAAACGTTTTGACCAGGAGGCAAACGTACCCTAAACTCCCCCCACTCAACGCTCCTTCCATACCAGCTCGCCACCGTCGTCAACCAGCAAACTACCATTCCAGCCTGCCTGCTTCTGATTGGTGACCCGCCGACTGCACCTCAGCGCCCTCTACCTAGTCAATGTCTGGGCTTGAACCAGTCATTGAAGTTAGAATATTTTGTGTGCTCAAGCTGAAAACAACTAACTGATATACGCTCTGTCTATAAGGTGGATGTTTCTCAGCTAGCGTTTTATTCTCAGCACCTGTTTATTTCATTTTGTGTTTATATTATTCCTAGAGTAATTCATCCCTGTTCTTAATTTTATGTTTATATATTTTACTTGTTTGTTTGCACTGTACATAGCCAAGGGATTTTTTTTGTTCATAACTTGTTTTCCATTTAATTTAAGTTTCATTGTTCATACTATGTGTTTTGCGTGTCTTCCCTTACTTTACCACAGACAGCAGCCAAGCAGTCTATCTTTTATTTTGTAAATATGATAGGCATTGACACCAGCATTAGGAGAACTGCCGAACATCTACACTCCTTCATTTTCCCGACACATTTAATGGGGGCCTGTCCGGGAGCTTCACTCAGGTACTAGTACTAGAACATCAATTGTGGTATGTGTACTTGGCTTTGATACAGTTGCTTTTCAATATTTTCATTACTTTTCATATTTATATGGTGCTGCGTATTTTGTGCATTCTGAGAGTAGCATATTGTGAGTGTTGGATAATTTTGGATTACGTGGTGACTGGAGGCCTCGGTAATTCTCTTAATTGGTCATCCCTCCCTCAGTGTTATTACTTGTGTTTTCCACCTTTTGTCACAGGATATTTCTCAATCTCAGACAGATCATCAATTTGGTACCCTGGTACTTCGATTTGTCTTCAGGTCAAAGCACCCTATCTTCTGCAATCCGACCGAAGGAGGATACAGAGGGCCTTAGTTCCTCTAGCACGGACTAAGTTGCTGAGTTGGGACCTCAACAGCAGTTCTCGTCACCATTGACACTTGCACCCTACACGTCGGTCAGAGATGATGATATTTACTTAGGTAGGGAATTAGCTTTCTTTTTTTTCAGAGCACAAAGTTCACTAATACTAAGTATCATATTTCATTTAGTGGGAAACCCTTGCTTCTGTCCTATAGAGACTCGGCAAGGTATGCCTACATTCTTGGACTACCTTATTCACTTTTGAAACAATTAAATGTTTCATTTGTCTTAGAAAACTATCGGTTTCATTTATTTAGTAGGATTTTCTTGCCTTTATTCTCTTACATTGAGTACCAGGTACAAGATTTCCTGTGATTTTGATTGACTAATCATTTACCATACTAAAATTAACGTTAATTGTTAACGATTAAAATTCCACAGGAAAGTTACCAGTTGCCACGTCATCCTATTACTGACACTTACCATATCACAAGTATATTCATTGTACACTTATTTGCTATTTTCACCATGTTTCGTCCCAGTTTTTCTTAACGATCCAGCAGGTGAAATAGGGAACTTAATTCATGCGAAGAAGACCTAATTACAAACTCTTGCACATGAGTATCAACTAGATGTTCCCCATGGAGCCAACAAAATTACTTGCACAATTTAATATTGGATCACCTCTTAGATGATGGAAAGATGGACTCTGAAACTCACGAAATTATTCTATTGCAGATAGACATGCTCTGGCAATCATGAAGCTAAGCTCGAACTTGCGAAAATGAGCAGGAACAAAAGAAAGAAAGGCTGCCCTCAAGAAAGAGGAACAGGAACGCGAGCTGGCCCTAAGGAAAGAAGCTGCCTAAGGAAAGAAGAACAAGAACCGGATGTCCTGAAGAAAGAAAGCCGCCCTCAAGGAACATGAGGCTGCCCTACTCGCGAGCGGGAGACGGAGCAGCTTGAAGCAAGAAAACGTGACCTGGAGATACAATGGTAACACAGTAACAGCAGCTGATCGTGCTCTAGAATATCGTCGACAAAACTCGCGTTGGAAACTACACACACACTCAGCGCCAACAAGCTACCGCTAGTCTTCCGTAAGTTTCAATGTCTCCCATGCAAGTAAGTTAATGCCACCATTCGTTGAGACAGAGATCGATGTATTTTTCACCACTTTTGAGACCCTAGCTAAAAACTTAGCTGGCCTGCAGATCAATGGTGTACCCTTCTCAGAGTGCATCTTCACAAGTAGAGCTGCAGTTTCTCTCAGTACCTTAGCGTCTGAGAATGACTACCAGACTCTTAAGCAAGCAGTTTTGAACGCCTACCTTCTCTCCACCGAAAGCTACAGACGAAATTCCGTGATTATCTAAAGGCAAGTACAGTCACCTTCTTAGAATTTGCCATACAAAGAAAGATATTTCATGAAATGGCTGAAAGCAGCACATGTCTCTACATTTTCAGAACTCGTCAACCTCATGCTAGTTGAGAATTCTGAGACGTGTTCCCCCCTCCCGTCCTTTATATTTAGCAGACAAGAGAAACCGACTACATCAGATGTGCAAAGTCGGCTGACACCTACAGCCTCATCCACCGTTAACACCGGACCCACCTTCCAGTAAGAGTCTTGGGATAGTTATGATAAAGTGAGTACCGATCAAGCGAGCTCTCAGTTGTATTGTATATATTGCAAACTCTACGGACATACCATAGATGAATGTGGGAAAGCTCAATACAAAGCAATAATGAAACTACTAAACCCAAACCGACTCCTCCTAAGTCCGGTAAGCCTGTGATGAATGTTGGTTCCTGTTAATGATCTTTCTCTCTTCAGCAAACACCTGTATCCTGGAACTGTCTCTACCAACGGTACACATTCGAGGGACGTTTCAAATTGAAGATCTTGAGGGACACAGCGGCTCTTCAGTCATAATATTGAAATCAGGTGTGCCTAACATCACCTACACCCGAAACCGTCCTTTTTTCTGACCTCACTGCTACCACTCCATATCCACTCGCCAGAGTCCACCTGGATTGTCCTTTCGTGACCGGTGAAGTCCCAGTCGCCATCAGGGAAAGCCTTTTCCCATGTCTGGAGTGCAACTTCTCGGGGCAATGATTTGGCAGAAGATCTGCAACCGTCAACCTGATCATCATGGACAAACCCCAGGTGTGTACCTCTTTAATGGATAATCCCATCTTTGAGTATGTCCAGCAGAGGTCCAAGAAAGTGATAAAGTTTCTCCTCTGGTTTTGGTGACCACCCGTGCACAAGCTGCACGCCCCGCAACCAGCTGACTCTACTGCTACCGCTGTCCCTCAAGACCCTCGGAATCTACCACCGAATCTTACTATGTGGAGTTCCGTAAGTTACAGAGGGAGGCTCCTTCATTAACACCATTATTCTTCCAGGCTGAGACTCAACCTGACAGTATTCCTGGTTCTTCCTAGAGAATCAGTTGCTCTACCGCAGGTACAGACCCGGTAAACGAAGGAGGATGACGATTGAGCAAATGTCGAAAACTAGTGGTTCCCACCAGCTTACGGCCCGATATTCTACCTGGCCCACGGAGCCCTTTCTCACTATGGTTTTAACAAAACCTACCACGGAATCAGAAAACTACTACTGGCCAGGTATGGTTAAAGACGTCAAAAGTTCATGCAACAGTGTCTTACATGTCAGATTGCAGGTAAACCTAACATCTCTATTCCCAAGGCTCCATTGATTCCTAAATTTGGTGCCTGCGGACCTTTCCACAGGATCATCATAGACTGTGTTGGTCCTTTACCCCGGACCAGTTCTGGCAACGCCTATATACTAACTATCCTGTGTCCTACCATCAGATTCCCCATAGAGTTCCTGTAAAGAACATTACGGCTGCTACTGTGGTGAAACACATTGAAATCTTCACCCAGTATGGATTTCCAAGAGAGGTTCAAAGTGACTGTGGCACCAACTTCACCAGTATCTCTTTAAGAAGACACTGGAAGAGTTCAACATCACACAGGTATTGTCCAGCCCTATCATCCTGCTTCACAGGGTTCTCTTGAACGTAGTCATCAGAAATTAGCACTCCTGAAGAATTTTGCAATGAAGCCTTGAAGGACTGGGATAAACAATTGACTTCATCATGTGCATTTTCAGAAGTCTCCCCAATGAGTCTCTAGGTATCTCCTTATGAGATTTCTACGGACGTAAGTGCCGTACTCCTCTCAAAGCTTTTAAAGACTCTCTACGTAATGCCACCTTCGGTGACCCTCAGAATGTGCCCCAGTTTCTTCAAAACTTAAAACCATTCTAGAAGAGTACGTAAATTTGCTAATGACAATCTATTGAAAGCGCAGGAGAGGACGAAGACTCATTTTGACCAAAGCAGCAAAATAAGGAAATTTAAAACAGGAGACTTCGTGTTGGCATATTTTCCTATCCCAGATTCTCTATTGCAAAACATTTTCAGGACCCTACCCGCATCAGGAGTGCAGAAACAACCACAACTACGTTCTTGAGACTCCAGATAGGCGGCGGAAGACCCAGTTGTGCCACTTCACCTTCTGAAGCAGTATCAAGGTACTCCTCCCACTGTGTTGGTATCATTATCCCATTTAAAGGTCCATACCTCCACAGTGAGACCTTCCTGCTTCTCATCGCGAAAGCACTGACACTGAGTCAGTGTCTTCCAACTCGGAAATCCTAACTGATCTTCATACCT
>WNGS01002495.1:63915-96877 GCA_020271785.1 Procambarus virginalis
AGAAGTGAACCCAGATGTAATCGGACTCATGAAACAAAACTCTCTGGAATCATAACGAATGCTGGTGTTTCCCAGGAGTACACAGTAATAAGGGAAAGAGAGAGAAAGGTAGGGGAGGAGGCGGAGTAGCCCTACTCATGAGAAGGAATGGAGTTTTAAGAGATGGCCATCCCGGGCTGTGAGGGGTTCAGAGCTACATAGCTGGCACCATGACAATGGGAGGACCAAGAATAGTAGTAGCAGTGATATATTACCCCCACCAAATGACGAAGACCAAGTCAAGAGTATGAAACAACAACATGGCAGTTAACACTATAATTGAGAGGGTCAGCCTCTGCTGCCTGTTGAAATAGATCCCACCTGCTCATCATGGGCGACTTCAATCATCGAAGGATTGACTGGGAGAACAAGGAACCGCATGGAGGCGAGGATACATGGAGAGCCAAACTATTGGAGTGTGGTGACAAGAAACTTTTTTAACCAAGCATGTCGGAGAACCCACAAGGATGGAGGCAATGACGAACCAGCGAGACTCGACCTAGTCTTCACTGTGAACCACTCCGACATAAGAGAAATCGGTTTTGAGGACCCAGTAGGAATGAGCGACCCAGTGTACTGAGTGTTTGAGTACCTGATTGAAGAAGGGTTATTGAATTCGAGGAGGGATACTGAAAACAAAAGGTTAGCATACCGAAAGGGAAACTATGAGGGGATAAGAAAATTCCTAGCAGATATAGCATGGGAAACAGAGCTCAGGGGAAAGACGGCCCAAGAGATGATGGACTACATTACGCAGAAGTGCAAAGGCGCAGCAAACAAGTTTGTCCCAGTCCAAAAGGAAAACAGTGAAATGAAGATGAGAAACCCAATGTTTAATCAGAGATGTAGGCTAGCTAAGCAGCAAAGTAAAAGGGCATGGAGAAACTAAATGAATAACAGGACACTTGTGAGCAGAGAAAGATACCAGAGTGCCAGGAATGAATATGTCAGGATGAGAAGAGAGGCAGAAAGACAATACAAAAATGACATCGCAAGCATGGCAAAGACTCACCCTAAATTGCTGCATAGCCACATCAGGAGAAAAACAACAGTAAAGGAACAGGTAATGAAAATAAGGATAGGGGCAGAAGGATTCACTACAAACGACATGGAAGTGTGTGAGGAACTGAATAAGAAATTCCAGGAGGTCTTCACCTTAGAGCAAGGAGACATTCCAGAGATAAGAGAGGGAATAGTTAACCAGGAACCACTAGAAGAGTTAGCGATTACCAGTGGGGAAGTAAGGAAGTGTTTACTAGAGTTGGATGTGACAAAGGCTATAGGCCCAGATGGAATCTCCCCTTGGATACTAAAGGAAGGAGCAGAAGCACAGTGCCTGCTACTCTCCATAGTGTATAACAAATCGCTGGCAACAGGGGAACTGCCAGAAATTTGGAAGCAGCTAATGTAGTTCCGATATACAAGAAAGGGGATAGACAGGAGGCACTGAACTACAGGCCAGTATCTCTAACCTGCATACCATGCTAGGTGATGGAGAAGATCGAGCGAAGAATGCTAGTGGAACATCTGGAGCGAAAGAACTTTGTAACACAGCATCAACATGGGTTCAGGAATGGCAAGTGCTCCCTCACAGGGTTACTTGAATTCTATGACTAGGCAACAAAAATAAGGCAAGAAAGATAGGGGTGGGCAGACTGCATATTTTTGGATTGCCAGAAAGCCTTTGATACAGTGCCACACAAGAGGCTAGCGAAGAAGCTGGAGACGAAGGCTGAAGTGAAAGGGAAGGTACTCCATTGGATAAGGGAATACCTAAGCAACAGGAGACAATGAGTCAGTGTGAGGGGTGAGGTCTCAGATTGGCGTGACGTCACAAGTGGAGTCCCGCAGGGGTCACTCCTTGGACCTATACTGTTCTGATATATGTAAATGATCTCCCAGAAGGTATAGACTCGTTTCTCTCAATGTTTACTGATGATGCAAAATTATGAGGAGGATTGAAACAGAGGATGATAGTAAGAGGCTATAAGACGACCTAGACAAACTGATTGAATGGTCCTACAAATGGGTGCTAAAGTTTCACCTGAGTAAATGCAAAGTAATGAAACTAGGCGGTGAAACATTCAGTCTGACTTGGTCATCTTGTAGCCTCCTACTATCATCCTCTGTTTTAATCCTCCTCATAATTTTTGCATCATCAGCAAACAGTGAGAGGAACGATTCTATACCCTCTGGGAGATCGTCTACATATATCAGAAACAGTATAGGTCCAAGGACTTACCCCTGCGAAACTCCAATGGTGACGTCCCGCCAGTCTGAGACCTTGCTCTCACAGTGACTCGCTGTCTTCTGTTGCTTAGGTACTCCCTTATCCAATGGATAAGGGAGTACCTTATCCAATGGATAAGGGAGTACCTTATCCAATGGATAAGGGAGTACCTTATCCAATGGATAAGGGAGTACCTTATCCAATGGATAAGGGAGTACCTTATCCAATGGATAAGGATATGGGAATGGACCTTCTCTTCCACTTCAGCCTGCATCTCTAGCTTTTTCACTAGTCTCCTGTGTGGTACTGTATCAAAGGCTTTCTGGCAATCCAAAAATATGCAGTCTGCCCACCCCTCTCTTTCTTGCCTGATTTTTGTTGCCTGGTCGTAGAATTCCAGTAACCCTGTGAGGCAGGATTTGCCATCCCTGAACCCATGTTGATGCTGTGTTACAAAGTTCTTTCGCTTCAGATGTTTCACTAGTTTTTTTTCGCACAATCTTCTCCATCAGTGTGTGTGTGTGTGTGTGTGTGTGTGTGTGTGTGTGTGTGTGTGTGTGTGTGTGTGTGTGTGTGTGTGTGTGTGTGTGTGTGTGTGTGTAATTACCTAAGTGTAGTTACAGGATGAGAGCTATGCTTGTGGTGTCTACCGAGCACTTTTTGTCATATAACTCTTTGAAACTACTAACGGTCTTAGACTCCACCACCTTCTCACCTAACTTGTTCCAACCGTCTACCACTCTGTTTGCGAAAGTAAATTTTCTTATATTTCTTCCGCATCTTTGTTTAGTTAGTTTAAATCTATTACCTTTTGTTCATGAAGTTCCAGGTCTCAGGAAATCTTCCCTATTGATTTTATAAATTCCTGTTACTATTTTGTATGTAGTGATCATATCACCTCTTTTTGTCTGTCTTTTAGTTTTGGCATATTTAATGCCTCTAACCTCTCCTCGTAGTTCTTGTCCTTCAGTTCTGGGAGCCACTTAGTAGCGTGTCTTTGCACCTTTTCCAGTTTGTTGCTGTGCTTCTTAAGATATGGGCACCACACAACCGCTGCATATTCTGGCTTTGGCCTAACAAAAGTCATGAACAATTTCTTTAGTATATCGCCATCCATGTATTTAAAATCAATTCTGAAGTTAGAAAGCGTAGCATAGGCTCCTCGCACAACGTTCTTTATGTGGTCCTCAGGTGATAGTTTTCTATTTAGAACCACCCCTAGATCTCTTTTTTACCAGAATTATTTAAAGATTTCTTCCATAATTTATAGTTGTGTGTACTCACCTAATTGTACTTGCGGGGGTTGAGCTTTGGCTCTTTGGTCCAGCCTCTCAACTGTCAATCAACTGGTGTACAGATTCCTGAGCCTACTGGGCTCTATCATATTCACACTTGAAACTGTGTATGGAGTCAGCCTCCACCACAACACTACTTAATGCATTCCATCCGTTAACTACTCTGACACTGAAAAAATTCTTTCTAACGTCTCTGTGGCTCATCTGGGTACTAAGTTTCCACCTGTGTTCGTGTTCTACCCGCGCTAAAGAGTTTGTCTTTGTCCACCCTGTAAATTCCCCTGAGATTTTGTCGGTGGTTATCATGTCTCCCATGATATGCCTTTGCGGGGACATTGGTACACACACACATGGTGGTGCAGATACGTGGAGAGCTAAACTCTTGGAAGTGGCAACAAGGAATTTTCTGAGCCAGCATGTCAAGGAACCCACAAGAGTGAGAGGCAATGACGAACCAGCTAGACTCGACTTGATATTCACCCTGAATGAGTCAGAAATAAGAGAAGTCAAAGTGGAAGCCCCCATAGGAATGAGTGACCACAGTGTACTGACCTTTGAGTACTTGGTGGAGGTAGGGATAACCTATCCAAGGATGGGAGTGGAGGGAAAAAGACTGAATTACCGAAGAGGAAAATATGAAGAGATGAGGAGCTTCCTCAGAGGAATACCATGGGAAACAGAACTTAGAGACAAGAATGTGCAGATCATGATGGATTTTGTCACCCAGAAGTGCCAGGAAGCTGCAGACAGGTTTATCCCTGTCCAAAAGGAGAAAAACGAAAAACAACAGAAAAACCCATGGTTCAACCAGGAATGCAAGGTAGCGAAGCAACTGAGTAAAAGAACATGGAGAAATTACAGAAATAACAGAACACCAGAGAGCAGGGAGAGATACCAGAGGGCCAGAAATGAGTACCTCAGAGTGAGGAGAGAAGCAGAGAGACAGTTTGAAAATGACATTCGCGAGTAAAGCCAAGACCCAACCAAAGCTGCTCCACAGCCACATCAGGAGGAAAACAGCAGTGAAAGAACAAGTGATGAAGCTGCGAAAAGCGGAGAACAGATACACAGAGAATGACAAGGAGGTGTGTGAAGAACTCAACAAGAGATTCCAGGAGGTCTTCACAATAGAACAAGGAGAAGCCCCTGCACTAAATGAGGAGGTGGCAAACCAAGCAACCTTGGAGGAATTTGACCTCACCAGTGATGAGGTCAAAAGGTGTCTGCTGGAGCTGGATGTGACAAAGGCTGTTGGGCCTGACAGAATCTCACCATGGATACTAAAGGAAGGTGCAGAAGCACTAAGTGTGCCACTCTCTATGGTGTATAACAGGTCACTGGAAACAGGAGACTTACCAGAAAGTTGGAAGACAGCTAACGTGGTCCCAATATACAAAAAGGGTGACAGGCAAGAGGCACTGAATTACAGGCCAGTTTCCTTAACTTGTATACCATGCAAGGTAATGGAGAAGATCGTGAGGAAAAGGCTCGTAGAGCATCTAGAGGGAAATAACTTTGTAACGCACCACCAACATGGGTTCAGGGATGGTAAATCGTGCCTCACAGGTTTAATAGAAATTTATGACCAAGCAACAAAAATTAGGCAGGAAAGAGAAGGGTGGGCCGACTGCATTTTCCTGGATTGCCAAAAAGCCTTTGACACAGTACCGCACAAAAGGCTGTTAAAAAAGTTGGAGCAACAGGCAGGAGTAAAAGGGAAGGTGCTCCAGTGGATAAGGGAGTACTTAAGCAACAGGAAACAGCGAGTAACGGTGAGGGGGGAGACATCAGAGTGGCGAGATGTCACCAGCGGAGTCCCACAGGGCTCAGTACTTGGACCCATCCTGTTTCTAATATATGTGAACGATCTTCCGGAGGGTATAGACTCATTCCTCTCAATGTTTGCTGATGATGCAAAAATTATGAGAAGAATCAAGACGGATGAAGATAGACAGAGACTACAGGATGACCTGGATAAACTGGAGGAATGGTCTAGAAAATGGCTGCTAAAGTTCAACTCGGGAAAGTGTAAGGTGATGAAATTAGGAGAAGGGAGCAGGAGGCTGAACACAAGGTATCATTTGGGAGGGGAAATCCTGCAAGAGTCAAATAGAGAGAAAGATCTGGGGGTTGATATCACACCGAACCTGTCCCCAGAAGCCCACATCAAAAGAATATCATCAGCGGCATATGCTAGACTGGCCAACATAAGAACTGCCTTTAGAAATTTGTGTAAGGAATCTTTCAGAACCCTGTATACCACTTATGTAAGACCAATCCTGGAGTATGCAGCTCCAGCCTGGAGTCCATACCTAGTTAAACACAAGACAAAGTTAGAGAAGATTCAGCGGTATGCCACCAGGCTCGTCCCGGAACTGAGAGGATTGAGCTACGAGGAAAGGCTAAAGGAGCTGAACCTCACATCCCTGGAAAACAGAAGAGTAAGGGGAGACATGATAACCACCTACAAAATTCTCAGGGGAATTGACAGGGCGGACAAAGACAAACTCTTCACCACGGGTGGGACACGAACAAGGGGACACAGGTGGAAACTTAGTACCCAGATGAGCCACAGAGACGTTAGAAAGAATTTTTTCAGTGTCAGAGTAGTTAATAAATGGAATGCATTAGGCAGTGATGTGGTGGAGGCTGACTCCATACACAGTTTCAAGTGTAGATATGATAGAGCCCAGTAGGCTCAGGAATCTGTACACCTGTTGATTGACAGTTGAGAGGCGGGACCAAAGAGCCAAAGCTCACCCCCGCAAGCACAATTAGGTGAGTACAATTAGGTGGGTGAGTACATACACGTGTGTGTGTGTGTGTGTGTACTCACCTAGCTGTGTTTGTGGGGGTTGAGCTCTGGCTCTTTGGTCCCGCCTCTCAACCGACCCACACTGTGTGGTGTGGGTGTGTGTGTGTGTTGTGTGTGTGTGTGTGTGTGTGTGTGTGTGTGTGGTGTTGTTGTGTGTGTGTGTGTGGTGTGTGTGTACCAATGTAAGTGAACACACAAACACTCAGTTTAAACACTGAACCAAAACATACAAAACACAAGCATATAAATTACATTTCAGTTACAGCTGAAACACAAACATCGACACACAAAATACGACTGAATACATTTAACCATAAATCAGCGCGTCAAAGCTTTCACTTTATGTCTGATATATATTGAATTGTGTATATTTATGTATTTTCCGGGAGAGTGAATAATTCATTAGCTCACTATGAATGTATCACTTTATGGTATGGTGTGGTATTCATGGTATGGTGTGATCTGGTGTGGTACTCATGGTATGAAGTTCTGCACAGTATTGTATAGTGTTAGGTGCTATTGTATTATGCAACAGTTAGTGTAATTATACTAGACAGTGTTGAGGCAAGATGCCTATTATTTTAATTTAATCATTATTAAAATTCAAGGTGGGAGGCCTAGTGGCTATTTTTCAGTGAGGCGGCTCCAATCGTTGTCGATTGGAAACACATGGAAAACTATCTCTAGTATCCTAGGAACTAAACAACACTCACATAACCAAATAAAACTTTATAAGGATGGCTATACACCGTCAACTGATTTAGAAATGGCAAATGAATTGAATAGCTTCTTTTCATCGGTTGGTGCTAATCTTGCCAGAAAAATCCCACAGACTCAGACACATACCTCTCAGGCAGCTATCCACACTCTTCTCCTTTCACCAGTCAGCCCGGCAGAAGTTGTGTCCATCATACACTCACTAAAAACCAAGCCAGGGAACATCAGTGAAATTCCGTTCATTGTACACAAGAGCGCCTCCCATGCCCTTGCGCCACCCATAGTTCTGCTGTTCAACAAATCCACAGAGTGTCATACCTTCCCTGATATCCCTAAAGAAGCAAGAGTAACGCCAGTTCATAAAGGAGGCAATCCAGCGGACATAAACAATTATAGACCAATACCAAACCTACCCATTCTATCAAAAATATTTGAAAAAATTATCTCCAAACAGCTCTATTCCTACCTCGTAAAATTCGACATACTCAGCCCCTGGCAGTTTGGCTTCCGGTCCCAAAAGAGCACCAATGATGCAATCATTAATCTCCTTGATGTAATCTACTCAGTCCTTGACAAAAATGAGTTTCTGATTGGACTCTTCATTGACCTAAGAAAAGCCTTTGATACTGTCAATCACAACTATCTCTTACTTAAACTCCAGTGTGAGGAGATGTAGAATCTCCTCAGCTAGTTTTCCTAGTTTCTAGAATAGGCTAGTCGCTCTAGGGACTCTAGAAACTGAAGCTTTCAAATTTACATATACTTGTTGGGTGTCATATGAAAGCTTAGGTTAAATGCTGTCAGTTAAAACTAATTAGAGGTCTGTGATGGCTCTGTAGAGAGAATTACAGAAATTTTCCTGTTCTGTGAAACAGAGGGAGATTTGTAAGTGAAGGTGTGAGGTGGTTTGACTCAAGAACCGTTAGAGATTGGAGGGGGGGGCAGTGGGTACGCTGTCTCCCCCCCACCAAGGGAGACGTTGAGCGGTGTTTAGGCCTGCCCCTCCCTGTGACGTCACGCCACGCCACCAGGCGAGGGGCGCTTATGATTGGCTTAGGCACTCCTACCCGTAGGCCGAGTTTTGGCGCCAATGATTGTTACTGGAAGCGGCACCACGGAGCCGTGCCGGCTTCCTGCTGATTGGTCAGACAAGGTAGGGGGGGAGATATGGGGATATGAGTCTCCCTAGCCCGCCAAGAGTTTAGTTTGAATTGAGCAGCAACCGGGGAAGGAAGTGATTTTGGGTGGAGGTGGCAAGCTGCCACCTCCCCCCCCCCCCGTTAATCCGGGGTTATCCGGACTAATCATCTTGCATGGCACTCCAGCCACCCTGGGTGTGTCGAGCCCATATTCACGTGAAACTGGGACTGGTAAATACAGGAGAGGAAATAGCCTCAGAGACAGTGATCACCCATGGGGCAGCTGGCAAAGCCCCATGGGGTAGCAGGGGGCTCGGATTGTCCTGTATGTTCATGGACAATTGGGTGGAATAATGGGCAGGGCCTCCTAGTGTAATTATGGTGATATTACAGGCCCCTGTTGGACTTTGAATTCCGCCCGACGTCGTCCATGGGGTGGTGACGCCGGCCAGTGTCACCCCTGTCACCCCAGTGTAAGAGCGAATCATGCTCTGGTATGATGGGGTTGTTAGTGATTCCCCATCCATGTGTGTATGCCCCGCGGCCACCCCAGGCCGCCCACAGGCGCCACGTGGCCACCTCCAGGCCACCCGTGCGTCACCCCAGCCCGGCCCAGCCACCCACCCCACCCAGCGCGCGAGCAGCCCGGGTGGGGGGAGGGGTGCTGTGACGTCACGCGCCAACCGTGGCTACATCCCTGAGGGCCACATGGTTGGCCACCACATTTGGCCACCTTCCCAGGACAGCCTAGGGCCACATCTTGTCGACGCACGAGGAGCAAGCTAAGTGTTGACAGCCAGGGGTAGTGACTTGGGAAAGGAGGAAAGTGAGTAGGAAATTGTGAGTACAAATATTCAGAGTGTAACTGTGTCTCAGTATTAGTGGAAATCAGGGTAGAAAAGTTGTGTGGTCTCCTAGCCCGGCCAGGCTAGAGAAGCAGCTGAGACACCTGTCCGTAGCACGCCCAGGTGACTGAGGGGCAGTACCTGGAGAGGGATATTGTCCACAGTAAATCATGTAATTATAGATTTATATATCTGTAGAGATAATGTTGTGTGTAGACTGACTGAGTTTGGGACCAGTCAGTGTAGAAAGTCATCATATAAATGATCCAGTCTGTCGATTCTGTATAATCGTTCAGCCTTGGTTAGTGCCATGGTACCGCAGGTGTAATTAGGCCAGGGTAGAGTTAATTAAGCAGGCCCGTGGGGCAGGGTTATTAGTGGACATCCTGAGGTCTGTATATTGTCCTGGTGATTAATTTGCATTGTTTATGTAAGGCATTTCTATGTGTTGATTTGCATGTGGTTGTATTATGTTGTGTGGTGAGTCAGTAGATGTGATTGCTGACTGATTGCCTAATGATGTCATTAGCATGGGGGGCATGCTGACGGTATCATTATGTGCAGGTTTGTGCAGTGGTATCAGGTATACGTTATTACTGTCCTAGGAACTGTGTTGAGGATTTAAAGGGACCCTTTGAGTATTCAGGGAAATTCTCAGTCACTTAATGAGAGCGAGCAATTAGTTAATTTGCCTAATTATGGGAGAATTAGTGCCAGCTGTCCGCGTAGAGCGACGGTGTCTTATATTAACGTAAATTGTCTTGCTGAAGCAACCGGGATCGGGCGATCTTTTGCAACGTTTGCAAGATTAGAGGGGCAGTAATATTGGTATACCTTGAGTTGTTGCAAAACCGTGTGTTATTACTGTGTGGGCATAGTAATTAACGAGTTGCAGTAGTCGCAACCGTATGTGGGCAGTGCTATTTTTTGTTGTTTTGCATGCCATTATATGTGTCCTATGTAACCTTAGGTTACTTTGTTTCTTTAAGTTGTGTTGAGAACTTGAGGATTCAGTGAGTTAATTAGGGGTAATTAACTGGATAAGGGGGTGCACATTTGTGTTGTTGAATGAGTGAGGGCTGTTATGGGAGAACAGTGTTGAACTTGAGCTTGTGGGAATACGTTTCCGGTGCAATTAATTGTCCGTGTGACAATTAATTGACCACTCTAGCTAATTATGTAATTAGCATTCTCATCATGAATTCACGTAGTGGGAGAGGATCTGTCAGAGTCTGTCAGTGATAGTGTTAACGTCAGTTGCTCGAGACTAATTGCCTTTCGGGGTTAGGGCAATTAGTGGCTCATGATAATTAGTGGAGTAATTAACGTCTGGAGTCTTGAGGACTCAGATGACTCGGTAAAGCGAGGTCATGGGGTTAGCATAATACGTTATATTAATCATATTCTGTCTGGTGACAGTGGATTAAGTTGCACTCATTGTTAATTAGTAATTAACTCCTCTTCCGTGAATTCACAGTGTTTGATGAGACCTGCTTAGGCAGTGCGGAGTGAGACGTATTTATGTATGATTAATTATCGGTCCTGGTGACAGTTAATTAATTGCTCGAGGTTAATTAGGGTAATTAGCACTCATATTAAAGTAATTAATGACACAGACTGTTGAGAAGCCACCCACTTGGGGTAGGCTTAGTTAACGTAACTCATTGGATGTAATTAGTGGTCCGTTTGACCGTAATTAAGAATTACTCACTGAATACTTGCAAGGAGTCAAGTGTGATGTAATTTAAGAGTTTGAGTTATTGTGACAAGAGGACTTGTGTTAACGTAGAGTACTATCATGTTGTTGTCTAGCGTGAGACACTTGTTTGTGATTAAAGTAGTACTTTGTTGCTGACTGCTGTGATCAGTCAATTTCCATCATTATTCACATAATCAATGTTGTAATTGATTAAGGCAATTGCTTTTGGTTATCGTCTAGTGACGAGGGTAGAGTAACTTAGGGATGAGTGGAGCTGTGTCCCAGAATCCCACCTTGCCTGACTTTGTTCACTTTAGTTGTGATAGGGGGAGTCACTGTTAGACTACCCCCTAGTTACGGGGGTCGCTCCTGTTTGGCGGGAGGACCTTAAGCTTGTGATTAGAGTAGCTGGACACCTGTAGCCGTGTCACTATTGATTGCTTGCTTGTGTCATCAGTGGATACTCATTTGTTTCAGTTAGTTCATGTTGTCAGCTCGAAGTGTCAGCAGGATGGAGCCTGCTGTCATTTCTCGAGGGGCTGTTGAATAGCTGTGTTGCAAATGCCACTGGATGGACATTAACGTAATTAAATCACTCGCTGTGGTGTAACTTAGTCTGTGATATTTTCTTTGATTTGCAATATTGCGTCGTCAGTGGGCACACCTGTGTTCAGGTTAGTTCAGTATGCAGCCACACAGCAAGGGTTGCTAGTTAGCTGTTGGTTATAGTGCCACTGGATGGACATTAACGTAAATGTAAACTCGATAATGTAGTAGTCTAGTCTCTTGTTATTAATAATTGTTTAATTTCGTAAACGGTCTTTGATGTCAACCTTCAACTATTCTGTGCCACACCCATGTTCTGATGTATTTGATATTGTTGTTTTTGATCTTTGATATGACGGCTGTGCTCTTGGGAATTCGAATTCCAATTCATAGCGCCACATCAAATATAAAATTTGATTGTGAGAACCCGTCGGTTACCCTTTATTGGTTTTAACGTCATGTTTAACTAGGAGGAACCAGCGGCCTATTGTGGACAGTTTTCACCCCTGCTGGTGGAAGCCTGGCGGTTTGCTCCCGCTTCTCCTTTTCTACTGGACTCATGCTTAACTGCCAAGAGCAGCCTTTAAACTTGTAGTCCACCTCCTAAGGGAGGTAGCGTAGAGAAAAATCTCACATCCAGCATATTGAATCCGAGGCCCTTGCCCTGGACTATATCCAATCCTATCTTAGTGACAGACACTAATGTGTAGCCATGAATGATACAACCTCTTCCACTCTACCAATAACCGTTGGAGTGCCACAGGGCGCATCTTGGGACCTCTTCTATTTCTTATATATATCAATGATCTGCCTAATGTCTCTACCATTCTGAAACCTATATTGTTTTGCTGATGATACTACCCTCATCTATTCATGCCGACCCAACCCACAAACACTAAATAATGTTGTGAATAATAAATTAAAAAAAGTCCACTTATGGATGTCAACTAACAACTAACACTAAACATAGAAAGACCTACTACATCTTATTTGGAAGCAAATCATCGAATGCAATTCAGCTAAAGATACACAATGTTAACATCAGTAATAAAAATGATGGAAAGTTTCTTGCCTATTCCTAGACAAGAGACTCAACTTGAGCACGCACATTCAACACATAACTAAGAAAGTCTCTAAAACAGTTGGTATACTCACAAAATCAGATATTATGTACCAAACTCTGTTCTCCTCTCACTATATTATGCACTAATCTATCCCTATCTTAATTATGGTATCTGGCATGGGGTTCAACCACTGCAAACCACCTCAAGCCCATCATCACCCAGCAAAAATCTGCTATCAGAATAATACAAACTCTGCTTTTAGACAACACTCAGCCCCTTGTTTAAATCACTAACATTAACTCCCTCCACACATTCTCTTGTGTCAACTACATTTACAAAACCCTGTTCTTAAATGCAAACATGCTCTGAAACTCTCCCTGGACAGATGTAATAGGACCCATTATCACCACACCAGAAATAAATATCTCTTTGATATCCCCAGTCAAACTTAATCTGTGTAAACACTATGCAAATAAAGGGACCTAGTCTATGGAACTCGCTCCCTAGCGAATAGAAAAGCTGTCAAACTTTTGCCTCATTCAAAACAAAACTAAAAAGTACCTAATTTCATCTTCATAGTTTCCTACACTGAGCTTTTAAATTGCTCTGTATCTAGTGTTACCAATCTCCCAATCTTTATGTACTTAATCCAAACAACTTTATCATTGTGTTCATTGCTGTCTTGTTTATGAGCTAGCTATATGCTGTATTGTGCCTATTAATTTTTGTTAAACTACCATTCAAGCTGTCAATGCAATCAATCTGGGCTACCTATGTGCTTTAATATACCTACAAATTTTTCTCATCTTCCATTTTTTTATATGTACCTGTTATCATTGTTATAAATTTTGTAGTATTTACCTACTTAAGATTTTCTAGATTAAGGACCTGCGCGAAACGCTGCGCGTACTATTGGCTTTATAAGAATGTCATTACTATGCTATGTATCCTCACAATCCCAATGTACCTTCTTGTATATATAAATAAAAAATAAATAAATAAATAAATAAATAAATAAATAAATAAATAAATAAATAAATAAATAGAAGTTCCTTCCAGAAAATTTATCGTCGAATTCTTTAAATTGCGGAGGTGTAGTGGAACACAGAAACCGTTGACTGTCTACGATCGTCATGTCAAGTTGTTGACTAAGTAGGCAACTCTACCTAAGGCCAAAAACCGTCGTACTAGAAAATTGTAGCGGCTGGCGAAATTGACATACTGTCCCGTTTTCTGTTTTGGGTCCTCTGGTAGGTTAGGATAAGGGCACTTCAGTATGACAGTTTCTTGACGTTGGGGAACCTTAGGAGAACGGGCTGGAGTAGGAGAACCAGAGTGTGTGATCGCTATGTAGCCTAGCCTGTAGGCTTCGTCGTTCTGAGAACAGTCATGGTTTGTCGGAGTCAATTGTGTTGGAGTGCAGTGAATTTCTAAGGCAGTCCTGCTACCTAAGCGACTGTGTGACCAGTGTAAGTACAACAGTAAGGAAGGGAGATGTTGTGCAGCTCACTGCAGTGCAACAGTGAGAGAGAGCAGTGTGCGTCTGGTCTCCTGCTACTCCAAGATTAGTGACAGCGAGGCAGTGTGAAACAGTAAATTACAGTGACAGCAGGCAGCGTGGAAGTCCTAGTGAACCTGAGTGCCGTACTGTGTACCTCATAGACACCAACAGTGACGATACTGTACCCTCCACTGCCTGGCCGCCTCCACGAGACGCACCCATTGACGACAGATGTGAGGGTCGAGACAGGAGAGCACACCGCCAGAAGGAGCATCAAGAACATCAGGATAATTGCCGGAAGTGACAGCGAGAGAGAGCCCTGGAGAAGGAGGTGGAGTCAAGGGCGTGTGTGGACGGAGAGGCGTCTTCACCTCTACCTGACGAGGACGCAGAAGGGGTCAATTAAACACGTCCCTCTCACCCCCTTCAGTCAGATTGTCCTTAGAGGATGTTCCTTCATTATTATTACTATACGTGAATGGTATATAATTATTATGCATATGACGATCGATGATTGTCCTGAGAGGAAGTCAAGTTCAAGTATGTTTGAAACATACTTTAACTTGTTTTCTTGTTTCAAGTATATTGAAACAAGAAAAAATGTATCTCAAAGGGATAGAGTAGGCTATTTCTACCCCCCCCCCCTCCCTCCACTTGAGAGGAGTATATTAATTTTGTGGAATTTAATTGGATGGCTGAAGCCTAATTACACATTGAGAAGATTAGTGTATTTATATATTGTTTGGGTTAAAGATACTAGTTTGGGAATAAAATTAACCTTTTACTTTAATTATAACTGCAAGTTTTCAATTACCCTTTTAAAAGAGTATTATAATAGTAACTCAGTGTTAAAAGATCTAAACCTGTAGAGAAATTTACCAATCACTCTGTAAACTGGATGAAAAGTAGAAGTCTGATCTTCCCCTTTTCCCTGTTAGCAATCCTCTAATCCATTAACATAAATAAATATCACATTGAATTGAAGTTATCAACTATTCCCAATTTTTTTCCGAGAACTTAGCCAAAGAAATCAATCACTTCAAGTCAAACCTTCTTACCCTCTACATTTATACATCTGCACAGTAGTGTGATTTTCCAAAGGTGAGCAACACAGCTGCAAGAGAAACAAAGTTCAGGTACAACATCATAGGTTAAAATATCAATCCTTTCAAAAGATTGCAATTTTAGAAACAAAAATATTGGTTCCCAGAGGAAGTGTCAGTACAGGATACAAACTATAGGTCAATCTGTCCTATGAAACACCAATTACATAGCGAGATATTAAATACATTAGAATTCCTATTTCGAGCCTGTGGAATATAATTCTACCTGTAGTGAGCTGGTAATAGTTTTCGATCCCACTTGATAGGCTTCCATGTGTGGCAGGACTCAAAAACTAAGTGGAACAGCGGAAAGTTCATACCTTATGAGTACTGGGCTGACCTGTGGAGTCATGATCAAGGAATCTTGGCCATAAAGGAATTGAAGAAGCCTCTCATCGCTGTAAACAGAGGAGATCCAGTTGATGTTGTCGCGGCGGGATCTGGAGCCAGACTGCCCGCACTCAGACGAGGTGGCTCACCAGGTAAACAAATGTACGTCGTCATTGGATAGTCATATTTTTCGAGCGCGAGGGAGTAGGTTGGCTAGGTGTTCGGATAGTTAATGACTAGTTACACACCCTAACTCCCTCTGGCCTAATGAAAGGAATTATGGGGAATAGAATTTTATGTATGTGGATAGGAGGTCAGGGGTAGGTGGGAGAGAGGTCATAGGTAGCTTATATTTATACCCCAGCTTCATGTCCTCATATCCCAGCTCCTAGTCCTCATACCCCAACTTCATGTCCTCATATCCCAACTCCTAGTCCTCATATCCCAGCTTCGTGTGCTCAGATCCCAGCTCCTAGTCCTCATACTCCAGCTTCATGTCCTCAGATCTCAGCTCCTAGTCCTGAGCCTTATCCTGACTCACCTGAGCCTTAACCAGATTCACCTGAGCCTTATCCAGATTCACCTGAGCCATATCCACTCACCTGAGCCTTACCCTGACTCACCTGAGCCTTATCCAGACTCACTTGAGCCTTATCCTGACTCACCTGAGCCTTATCCTGACTCACCTGAGCCTTATCCTGACTCACCTGAGCCTTATCCAGACTCACCTGAGCCTTACCCTGACTCACCTGAGCCTTATCCTGACTCACCTGAGCCTTATCCTGACTCACCTGAGCCTTATTCTGACTCACCTGAGCCTTATCCTGACTCACCTGAGCCTTATCCAGACTCACCTGAGCCTTATCCAGGCTCACCTGAGCCTTATCCAGACTCACCTGAGCCTTATCCAGACTCACCTGAGCCTTATCCAGACTCACCTGAGCCTTATCCAGGCTCACCTGAGCCTTATCCAGACTCACCTGAGCCTTATCCAGATTCACCTGAGCCTTATCCTGACTTGTCGGAAATCCGACACACATAATAACATAGGTTGCCCCGGTAAAGGAATAGAGAATGGGTGTTTCCCTGACGTAATTGACGCCACGTATTTATATCACTCTAATTTCTTTTAAACAACAGTCTAGTGTTTATACTTAATAAAAAAGTGTTCACTAGGACTGAATATAATTTCCAACACCAAGAAGTACAGCTTGAGTCCCTTGCTACTGTTAAATAAAATGAGAGAAGAACCAAAACATTGGCTCTAGGATACTTGTGCAAAGGAGGAAATGTATATGTTTATCTCTCAGAATGTTTGGTAATATGTTTATTGTTTGTGATGTGTGTCTATGTATGTATTAACACGATGTACTGAACGGGGTGAGAATAGCTTGAGCTACCTCATCCCTTTGTGTGTATTTTACCTCAATAAACTTATTTCAATTTCAATTTTACTTGGCCCTAGGGCGTCGCCACGTCCACCAGAATCATAACAAAAACAACACAAAACGAGTGCTCCTGACGGTTGTGATACTAGTCTCGCATGATAGACTTACTCTATCCCAAGAGATCTACTACAACAACACCTCTGATACAAACAGCAGCACTTAAGCATTCGACTACCTTGTATTCTGTTTTATTTGATGCATCATTTAATATAGATGTGGTGGCCGGTTATTAGCATGAGAAAAACCCACAACCAAGTACGTTTACTCAGCTCTACACACACACATATTCCAGGCCATACCTGAACTTATATGTTTAGGGAACCATTATTAATTCCTTACATCCCAGACAGGTAATTGTGAGGGAAGTTAGTGAAGCAGAAAGTTGATTCCCAGCATAGTTATAGGAATAGTTACCTGCTGTACATCAAGCCTTGCAGGCCTCCAGATAGCCGCCATTACGTGGCACTCTGAGGCACAGGGCCACACCCAATTCTGATGCTACAATTACACAGCCTTAGCAGGCCCCACCAACAGTAGCAGCTAAGACCCTTTTGTGTTTATACTGTAGACATAGTATTAGTAGTTATTAATTTAATTTGCTGTAATAATAGTAGATTAGACCACCACATGTGGTATGATTAATAATTATAATTGTAACAATAAGGTAAACAAATACTGTTTGTATCATTTACATAAGGTGGTGCAAGTTGCATTTGTCCCTCCCATTGTGTGTGATAAGTTCAAGCAGCTGAATCAGAATATACAGTCCACTTACTTACTAACTAAAAATAATAAAATAAAAATAGTATAATAATAAAGTCAATTAAAAAATGTGAATAAAGTAAATATTTGAATATTCACAGAATAAAAACAATTAAAGCTTGCTAGGATTTTCCCACATGACTCAGCCTCACCTGAGCCTCGCCTCAGAGTGAGGCCCTCACTAGGTAAACAAAGGGCAAAGGGAGGGCCTTACCTTGATAAACATCCCAGACCCAACATCAGGGTCTCGGATGCTGTTTGATCTCCCGCACAAGATTATGGCTGCAGCATCGCATTCCTTTCATGTCTTGCATTCGTTTTTTCCAGGGTTCGAACTTATTGTTGGTGTTCGACTCTAGTTCAAATTTCATCCCATTTTTTGGCTCTTATAAAACTACTTTTAAATAAAAGAAATATTAAAAAATCCTTCCTCGGATTTGTACAAGTATTTGAATTTTCTTTTTATGAAAAACATAATTTGGTGGAAAAAAAATGTTAGTGCATATTTATGTGCATTACAAACGGTGTTGCAACATACGTGAAACCATCGCCTAGGTATGCAGCGCAGGCGTTGGAACACCACCTGAATAAGAATAAAGAAAATTACATTGGAAGTGAGATGCAGACTGAGAAATACAGATAATAAAAGATGGATTAATACGGCGACATAGGAACTGAGAAACAGTGACACAGCGAGAGAGACAAAGAGAGAGATATACAGCGACAGATAGAGACACAGAGACGTTGGAAGAGAAATCAAGATAAAGACAAAGAAAAAGACAAATAGTGACAGAAAAATACAGAAAACGGCAGAGAAAGAGATATAGGCATTGGCAGAGAAATACAGACAGTGACTGAGACAAGATAGACAGTGAGACACAGAGAGAGACACAGACAATGACAGAAAGAGAGACATACATAGAGTTACTCAGCAACACAGACCGTGCAAGAGAGAAATATTCAGACACTGAGAGAAACAGAGATATATTGACAGAGAAAGACAGATACAGACAACGAGAGAGAGATAGACAGTGACAAAGAAATACAGAGAATAAAAGAGGGATTGAAACAGACACACACAAAATAGCAGACACAGACATATACATTCTTCACGGTCCATGAGTCATCATGGTCCAGGTGTCCTCACGGTCCAGGTGTCCTCACGGTCCAGGTGTCCTCATGGTCCAGGTGTCCTCATGGTCCTGGTGTCCACATGGTCAAGGTGTCCACATGGTCCAGGTGTCCTCATGGTCCAGGTGTCCACATGGTCAAGGTGTCCACATGGTCCAGGTGTCCTCATGGTCCTGGTGTCCACATGGTCAAGGTGTCCACATGGTCCAGGTGTCCTCATGGTCCAGGTGTCCTCATGGTCCAGGTGTCCTCATGGTCCAGGTGTCCTCATGGTCCAGTCTCATGGTGTCCACATGGTCCAGGTGTCCTCATGGTCCAGGTGTCCACATGGTCCAGGTGTCCACATGGTCCAGGTGTCCTCATGGTCCAGGTGTCCACATGGTCCAGGTGTCCTCATGGTCCAGGTGTCCACATGGTGCAGGTGTCCTCATGGTCCAGGTGTCCACATGGTCCAGGTGTCCTCATGGTCCAGGTGTCCTCATGGTCCAGGTGTCCTCATGGTCCAGGTGTCCTCATGGTCCAGATGTCCTCATGGTCCAGGTGTTCTCATGATCTAGGTGTCCTCATGGTCCAGGTGTCAATATGGTCCAGGTGTCCTCATGATCCAGGTGTCCTCATGGTCCAGGTGTCCTCATGGTCCAGGTGTCCTCATGGTCCAGGTGTCCTCATGGTCCAGGTGTTCTCATGGTCCAGATGTCCTCATGGTCCAGGTGTCAATATGATCCAGGTGTCCTCATGATCCAGGTGTCCTCATGATCCAGGTGTCCTCATGGTCCAGGTGTCAACATGATCCAGGTGTCCTCATGGTCCATGTGTCCTCGTGATCCATGTGTCTCATGAGCCAGGTGTCCTCATGGTCCAGGTGTCATCATGATCCAGGTGTCCTCATGGTCCAGGTGTCCTCATGGTCCAGGTGTCCTCATCGTCCAGGTGTCCTCATCGTCCAAGTGTCCTCATGGTCCAGGTGTCCTCATGATCCAGGTGTCCTCATGATCCAGGTGTCCTCATGGTCCAGGTGTCAACATGATCCAGGTGTCCTCATGGTCCATGTGTCCTCGTGATCCATGTGTCATCATGAGCCAGGTGTCCTCATGGTCCAGGTGTCATCATGATCCAGGTGTCCTCATGGTTCAGGTGTCCTCATGGTTCAGGTGTCCTCATCGTCCAGGTGTCCTCATCGTCCAGGTGTCCTCATGGTCCAGGTGTCCTCATGGTCCAGGTGTTCTCATGGTCCTGGTGTCCTCATGGTCTATGTGTCCTCATGGTCCAGGTGTCAACATGATCCATGTGTCATCATGATCCAGGTGTCCTCATGGTCCAGGTGTCCTCATGATCCATGTGTCCTCATGGTCCAGGTGTCCTCATGGTCCAGGTGTCCTTATGGTCCAGGTGTCAACATGATCCAGGTGTCCTCATGATCCAGGTGTTCTCATGATCCAGGTGTCCTCATGGTCCAGGTGTCCACATGGTCCAGGTGTCCTCATGATCCATGTGTCCTCATAGTCCAGGTGTCCTCATGTTCCAGGTGTCCACATGATTCAGGTATCCTCATGTTCCAGGTGTCCTCATGGTCCAGGTGTCCACATGGTCCAGGTGTCCTCATGGTCCAGGTGTCCACATGGTCCAGGTGTCCTCATGATCCATGTGTTCTCATAGTCCAGGTGTCCTCATGTTCCAGGTGTCCACATGATTCAGGTATCCTCATGTTCCAGGTGTCCTCATGGTCCAGGTGTCCACATGGTCCAGGTGTCCTCATGATCCATGTGTCCTCATGGTCCAGGTGGTCTCATGATCCAGATCTACATAGTCCAGGAGTCCTGGACCATGAGGACACCTGGACCATGAGGACACCTGGACCATGAGGACACCTGGATCATGAGGACACCTGGACCATGAGGACACCTGGACCATGAGGACACCTGGACCACCCACAGGAGCACTTATTCAACCTGTTCCAGTTATAATGGAACAGGTTGAATACGTGAAGAATTTGTATTCTGTACGAGACCTCACTGACCCATCATGACTGATAGGTGGGTAATTTCTCTCTCCACCCCACTCCCTCTGCCCAATCACCTCCCTCCCTCTACCTTCTCGCCAAATCATCTCCCTTCCCCCTCCCCTATTCCCTCTGTTCCTCTTTCTCTTCCTTCTTTCTTTCACTCTCTTCCCTGCACAGCCTCTCTGGGATTTCAAATCCCAGAAATGCGACAAAGAGGAGACATGATTGAGACATTAAAAATTCTTAGGAGTTGAAAGTAAACGCTCAAAATGAATACCAACCGTTCAAGACTGCACGAAGGAGTGCTCGAGACGCAGATGAGTCATGGAGATGACCGGAAGTTGTCATGTAACTTAAGAGTCGTGGTAAAATAGAAGAAGGGGACCCCTGGTTCGATCCCCTCGCCCGACTCAGACGACTAAATCATAGATATATCACACTGTTGTCTTTTCCCTGCCTCTCTTGCCCCTCACCTCCCCTTCCCCTCTCCCACCTTCCCCTCTCTCACTTTTGTTATGTCACGACGTGCAAGGGTCCAGCCCGGACAGAAACGTCGCAACATAAACGTCCAGGCTGGACAGGACAGAAACGTTGCCACATAAACGTCCAGGCCGGACAGACCACATGAGGGTCTAGATGGACAGAAACTTTGCCACATAAACGTCTAGGAGAGACAGAAACGTCATAACAGGTGTTTTCAGCCATGTTATTACGACCTGCTGTATAATATAGCTACCATAATCTATAATGATGACCCACCCAGCAATAATATACTTCAGTGTATACCTTGGACACCAAGGTATACACTGTAAACTATGGTATATATTGTACACCTTGATACAGCATTCCCCTATGCCCCCAGGAGTATACTAAAGACACTGCTCTTCGACACATCAATGACAGAAAACGTTACGTCGGAGTCAATGACAGAAAACGTTCCTACGTATTCTTTTTCTTAAACGATGCATGGGAGACTGAAGTTCTTTGGTGCCAGCGAGCGACTCGTTGAAAACTCATTTACGAGGACCCTTCAGGATGATAAAGATTAAATGCGAAAAACGATGAGAAAGGAGGCAGGAGAAACATGAATATGTCAGTCAAAGTGGAAATTTCTTTTGTGGCGCCTTGGCGTTGTCTTCCGCTGAACGGAGGAGAATGGGAGCCCTTTTCATCGTCCGAAAGCAGAAGAATTTTTATGGTATATGTTTTTTTTTGTGGTTGCGTTGGATAGAAATGTGATGCAATGGTTCCGCTGCTCGCCGCCCGCAACTGTAGTATTGTTCAGTATGTTGTTAATTATTCTATGTCTGTTCAGTAGGATATTAACTTCTCTATTCCCTTTCTCTTTCTCACATTTCCTTGTTCCTTCTCTCATAACTTCTTTCTCGCAATATTCCGTCCCGTCTTTCTATATTTTATCCTCTCTGCTTTCATTCTGTCTTCCCCATCTTTCTTTCTTGCTCTTTAACTATCTTCTCTTCTATCTCAATATTTTTATTTAAACCAAAGGCAAGTGTTCTTTAGGAATGGTTAAGATGGTATAAAGGAAACTGTACGACAAGGGGCCTGATCCTGTGATACCAGAGTGATCCACACTCACACAATACCAGAGTGATCCACACTCACACAATACCAGTGTGATCCACACCCACACAGTACCAGTGTGATCCACACCCACACAATACCAGTATGATCCACACCCACACAATACCAGTGTGATCCACACCCACACAATACCAGTGTGATCCACACTCACACAATACCAGTGTGATCCACACCCACACAATACCAGAGTGATCCACACTCACACAATACCAGAGTGATCCACACTCACACAATACCAGTGTGATCCACACTCACACAATACCAGAGTGATCCACACTCACACAATACCAGTGTGATCCACACCCACACAGTACCAGTGTGATCCACACCCACACAATACCAGTGTGATCCACACCCACACAATACCAGTGTGATCCACACCCACACAATACCAGTGTGATCCACACTCACACCATACTAGTGTGATCCACACCCACACAATACCAGTGTGATCCACACTCACACAATACTAGTGTGATCCACACCCACACAATACCAGTGTGATCCACACCCATACAATACTAGTGTGATCCACACCCACACAATACCAGTGTGATCCACACCCACACAATACCAGGGCAACCAAAGCCACATAATAATTCGAGCAATAAAATAAAACTCCGTCTGAGAATTATATTAAACTTTTGGCGCCAAACCATATTTCCCGTTTTCTACACAACAACGCCAAAAGTCGTCAGCCGCACCCGGCGGGTTTACGAGCAAAATCCGGCGTTTTTTTCATTATTTTTCGTCCCACAATCAGCCGAATGAGATCTCCTCGTTGTCCCCTTCTACCTGGTTTACCGGAGCCTTTCAGGGGAGTCAGTGGGCGAACGATAATGAGTGATATACTGAGGAGTTTCCCATAAACTGTCGACCGCCATTTATTGGTTAAAGGCATCTCTCGCCTTCTTTTTCCCCACTTTTCTGTCTAACTACCGTCTGTCTGTCTGTATCTCTCAGCCTCTCCTTTCTGTCAATATTCCAGTCTCCCCTAAGGACAAGGTAAGTTATTACTATGCTATAACACATCTACATTTTTAATTCAGTAATGTTTCCCATCTGAGACCCACACAGATGCCAGTGCCGGAAGTTGCTAGCAACTTCTGCACTTGAAGTGCTTCCCAGTGCAGCCTCCAATACTAGGCGCTAGCAACAATAGCTTACTAACCTTCGAAAGTTCAGATGCTTCCAAGCATATGTGCCAAGAAGGAAGTAACTAACACTAACGTTCCTAAGATGAAAATAATTTGAGTTATCAGTTTAAATAAGTTTTTTGCAAACGTTTAGTGGCATCCTTAATGGATATCCACCTTTCATGTATGGTAAGACAAAAATATAATAATATTACATAAAGATAAATAAATTATATATTATAAAAACTACACAAGGGAATTATTTCACTATAGACTTCAGACTCTATAGTAGTTGTTTATAGGAACTAAGTGTAGGCAGCTTTTTCCAGCAGATTTTTTTTTTTATTTTTTGTTTTTATTATTGTCTACGACAGACGTGGCCACACATTANGGCTTTGCCAGGAAGCCTGAGGTCAATTGGATTCTTTATATTCTTACAGGATCAGTCACTCAAGTATTCTGACAGTGATAGGCCCTGCTTAGGGATTTTGTGTTGGTCCCTTCTTAAATTGATATTTATACATTAATTGAGAGGATGGATCATGTGAGAGGATATTTAATTAAAAATAACATTTACATTCAAGGCATCTTATACCATTGATGTGTTTTTGTTTCAGTCTTCCTTGCCAGACGTAGGAAGAATCTTGTTGCTCACAGAGTAGGCAGACTCTGTGCTTGTTGATTATTAAATATAATATAAAGCTAGCTGTCGGTTATTCTTAGAACTGCTAGAGTAACTAGTAATGAATATCTGTGAAGACTTGTAATGATTGTGGCGGTACGATCAGTTGGTATCGTTCCGGCAGCGATCTTGAGAGCACTCCTAAGAGGACTTCCCAGTCTTCTCTGGCTAGTTGTGGTACCAGGCAGTCCTACTTCCTTGTGGGCTGTTTCCTCCTCCTCTCTCTTCTCTCTCTTTACTTGTGTCCAAGCTAAGTAGTATCTCCTGTGTAATAATATTAAGTGCCACCGTGTTCTAGGATATTTTGTGGGAGTCTGCTTGAGCCAGTGTTGGTGGTCGTTAAAACCACTCCAATAGAATTGGTTCTAACCACATTTTGGTACGTGACAATGCGACATTCTAAACATAGAACGGCACATTTTGACGTATACTCCACCTAAGACCAAAAATCGTCGTGCTAGAAAATGGTAGCGGCTAGTGAAATTGACACACTGTCCCATTTTCTGTTTGGGTCCTCTGGTAGGTTAGGATAAAGGGCACTTTAGTATGATAGTTTCTAGATGTTGGGAGCCATAGGAGGACGGACTGCTAAGTATACGCTCGTTAGGTCATGTGAACGGCTACAAAGTGATCAAATCATCTCATAATATGAGCATAGAATGATCGCATAATATCATAACATGAGCATAAAAGATCGCATGAACTCATAACATAAGCATAGAATGATCGCATGAACTCATAACATGAACAATGAATGATCACATGATATCGTAACATGGGCACACAATGATCGCATGATATCATAACAGGAGCATGGAATGATTGCCTGATATCATAACATGAGCATAGAATGATCGATCGCATGATATAACATGGACAAAGAATGACTGCATGATATCATAACATGAGCATAGAATTATCGCATGATATAACATGAGCATAGAATAATCGCCTGATATAACGAGCATAGAATGATCGAATGATATCATAACATGAGCATAGAATAATCACATGATATAACACGAGCATAGAATGATCGCGTGATATCATAACAATAACATGGAATGATCGCACGATATCATAATATGAGCATAGTATAATCGAATGATATCATAACATGAGCAAAGAATGATCGAATGATATCATAACATGAGCACAGAATGATCGCATGAAATAACAAGATCACAGAATATCATGATATCATAACAAGATCACAGAATATCATGATATCATAACATGAGCAAAGAATGATCGCATGATATCATAACATGAGAACAGAATGATTGCATGATGTAACATAAGCATAGAATGATAGAATGATACAAAATAAGTGTAGAATGATCGCATGGTATCATAACACGAGCATAGAATAATCGCATGATATAACATGAACATAGAATGATTGCATGATATCAAAACATGAACATAGAATGACTGCATGATATCAAAACATGAACATAATGATCGCATGATATCATAACATGAGCATAGAATGATTGAATGATATAACATGAGCACAGAATGATCGCATGATATATCAAGAACATAGAATGATCGCATGATGTCATAATATGATCATATAATCATCACATGATATACATGAGCATAGAATGATAGCATGACACAACATGAGCAAAGAATGATTGCATAATATAACATGAGCAAAGAATGATTGCATGATATAACATGATCTTAGAATAATCACATGATATAACATGAGCATAGTGTGACGATAATCTCTTTCAAGAGAGAGATTGAGCCTGCTCTTCCCTACATAAAGTTACTTATGTATATACAAGAATAAGATGCTACCTTCAAGATACGTCTACCAGTAGCACAAAACGTTTTCACCAGGAGGCAAACGTACCCTAAACTCCCCCCCACTCCACACTCCCTCCATGCCGGCTCGCCACCGTCGTCAACCAGCAAACTACCATTCCAGCCTGCCTGCTTCTGATTGGTGACCCGCCGACTGCACACCTGCACCTCAGCGCCCTCTACCTAGTCAATGTCTGGGCTTGAACCAGTCATTGAAGTTAGAATATCTTGTGTGCTCAAGCTGAAAACAACTAACTGATATACGCTCTGTCTATAAGGTGGATGTTTCTCAGCTAGCGCTTTATTCTCAGTACCTGTTTATTTCATTTTGTCTTTATATTATTCCTAGAGTAATTCATCCCTGTTCTTACTTTTTATGTTATATTTTTTTACTTGTTTGTTTGCACTGTACATAGCCAAGGGTTTTTTTTGTTCATAACTTGTTTTCCATGTAATTAAAGTTTCATTGTTCATACTATGTGTTTTGCGTGTCTTCCCTTATTTTACCACAGACAACAGCCAAGCAGTCTATCTTTTTTTTTGTAAATGTGATACGCATTGACACCAGGCATTAGGAGGACTGCCGAACATCTACACTCCTTCATTTTCCCAACACATTTAATGGGGGCCTGTCCGGGAGCTTCACTCAGGTACTAGTACTAGAACATCAATTTGTGGTAAGTGTACTTGGCTTTGATACAGTTGCTTTTCAATATTTTCATATTTATATGGTGCTGTGTATTTTGTATATTCCGAGAGTAGCATATTGTGAGTGTTGGATAACTTTGGATTACGTGGTGACTGGAGGCCTTAGTCATTCTCTTAATTGGTCATCCCTCCCTCAGTGTTATTACTCGTGTTTTCCACCTTTTGTCCCTAGGATACTTCTCAATCTCAGACAGATCATCATTTTGGTACCCTGGTACTTTGATTTGTTTTCGGGTCAAAGCACCATATCTTCTGCAGTCCGACCGAAGGAGGATACAGAGGGCCATAGTTCCTCTAGCATGGACTAAGTTGCTGAGTTGGGACCTCAACAGCAGTTCTCGTCACCAGTTGACACTCGCATCCCTACGCGTCGGTCAGAAATGATGATATTTACTTAGGTAGGGAATTAGCTTTCTTTTTTCAGGGCACAAAGTTCACTAATTCTGTATCATATTTCATTTAGTGGGAAAACCCTTGCTTCTATCCTATAGAGACTCGGCAAGGTATGCCAACATTCTTGGACTACCTTATTCACTTTTGAAACAATTAAATGTTTCATTTGTCTTAGAAACTATCGGTTTCATTTATTAGTAGGATTTTCTTGCCTTTATTCTCTTACATTGAGTACCAGGTACAAGATTTCCTGCGATTTTGATTGACTAATCATTTACCATACTAAAATTAACGTTAACTGTTAACGATTAAAATTCCACAGGATAGTTACCAGTTGCCACGTCATCCTGTTACTGACACTTACCATACAAGTATATTCATTGTACATTTATTTGCTATTTTCACCATGTTTCGTCTCCAAGCTTTTCGTAACGATCCAGCAGGTGAAATAGGGAACTTAATTCATGCCAAGAAGACCGAATTGCAAACTCTTGCACACGAGTATCAACTAGATGTTCCCCATGGAGCTAACAAAAATGACTTGCACAATTTAATATTGGATCGCCTCTTAGATGAAGGAAAGATAGACTCTGAAACACTCGAAAATTATTCTATTGAAGATAGACATGCTCTGGCAACTATGAAGCTAAAGCTCGAACTTGCGAAAATCGAGCGGGAACAAAAGAAAGAAGAGGCTGCCCTCAAGAAAGAGGAACAGGAACGCGAGATGGCCCTAAGGAAAGAAGAGGCCACCCTCAAGGAACGTGAGGCTGCCCTACTCCTCGAGCGGGAGAGGGAGCAGCTTGAAGCAAGAAAACGTGACCTGGAGATACAATGGGAACAGAGTAAACAGCAAGCTGATAGTGCTCTCTAATATCGTCGACAAGAACTCGCGTTGGAAACTACACACCACACTCAGCACCAACAAGCTACCGCTAGTCTTCCCGTAAGTTTCAATGTCTCCCATGCAAGTAAGTTAATGCCACCATTCGTTGAGACAGAGATAGAGTCTTTTTCACCACTTTTGAGACCCTAGCTAAAAAACTTAGCTGGCCTGCAGATCAATGGTCTACCCTTCTCAGAGTGCATCTCACAGGTAGAGCTGCAGTTACTCTCAGTACCTTAGCGTCTGAGAATGACTACCAGACCCTGAAGCAAGCAGTTTTGGACGCCTACCTTCTCTCCACCGAAAGCTACAGACGAAAATTCCGTGATTATCTAAAGGCAAGTACCACCACCTTCTTAGAATTTGCCAATACAAAGAAAAGATATTCATGAAATGGCTGAAAGCAGCACATGTCTCTACATTTTCAGAACTCGTCAACCTCATTCTAGTTGAGGAATTCTTGAGACGTGTTCCCCCTCCCGTCCGTTTATATTTAGCAGACAAAGAAGAAACCGACTACATCAGATGTGCGAAGTCGGCTGACACCTACAGCCTCATCCACCGCTAACACCAGACCCCCCTTCCAGTAAGAAGTCTTGGTATAGTTATGATAAAGTGAGTACCAATCAAGCGAGCTCTCAATTGTATTGTAAGTATTGCAAACTCTATGGACATACATAGATAAATGTGGGAAAGCTCAATACAAAGCATAATGAAACTACTAAACCCAAACCGACTCCTCCTAAGTCCGGTAAGCCTGTGATGAATGTTGGTGTTCCTGTTAATGATCTTTCTCTCTTCAGCAAACACTGTATCCTGGAACTGTCTCTACCAACGGTACAGATTCGGAGGGACGTTTCAAATTGAAGATCTTGAGGGACACAGCGGCTCTCAGTCAATAATATTGAAATCGGCTGTGCCTAACATCACCTACACCGGGAAACCGTCCTTATCACTGACCTCACTGCTACCACTCTATATCCACTCGCCAGTCCACCTGGATTGTCCTTTCGTGACCGGTGAAGTCCAAGTCGCCATCAGGAAAAGCCTTTTCCCATGTCTGGAGTGCAACTTCTCCTGGGCAATGACTTGGCAGAAGATCTGCAACCGTCCAACCTGATCATCATGGACAAACCCCAGGTGTGTACCTCTGTAATGGATAATCCCATCTTTGAGTATGTTCCAGCAGAGGTCCAAGAAAGTGATGAAGTTTCTCCTCCGGTTTTGGTGACCACCCGTGCACAAGCTGCACGCCCGCAACCAGCTGACTCTACTGCTACCGCTGTCCCTCAAGACCCTCAGAATCTACCACCGAATCTTACTATGTGGAGTTCCGTAAGTTACAGAGGGAGGATCCTTCATTACACCATTATTCTTCCAGGCTGAGACTCAACCTGACAGTATTCCTGGGTTCTTCCTAGAGAATCAGTTGCTCTACGCAGGTACAGACCCAGTAAGCTGAAGGAGGATGACGATTGGGCAAATGTCGAACAACTAGTGGTTCCCACCAGCCTACGCCCGATATTCTACACTTGGCCCACGGAGCACTTTCTCACTATGGTTTTAACAAAACCTACCACGGAATCAGACAAGACTACTACTGGCCAGGTATGGTTAAAGACGTCAAAGTTATGTACAACAGTGTCATACATGTCAGATGGCAGGTAAACCTAACATCTCTATTCCCAGGCTCCATTGACTCCTATCCAGTGCCTGCGGAACCTTTCCACAGACTCATCATAGACTGTGTTGGTCCTTTACCCCGGACCAGTTCTGGCAACGCCTATATACTAACCATCCTGTGTCCTACCACCAGATTCCCCATAGCAGTTCCAGTAAAGAACATTACGGCTGCTACTGTGGTGAAACACTATTGAAGATCTTCACCCAGTATGGATTTCCAAGAGAGGTTCAAAGTGACTGTGGCACCAACTTCACCAGTGATCTCTTCAAGAAGACACTGGAAGAGTTCAACATCACACAGGTATGTGTCCAGCCCCTATCATCCTGCTTCACAGGGTTCTCTTGAACGTAGTCATCAGACTATTAAAGCACTCCTAAAGAAATTTTGCAATGAACCTTGAGGACTGGGATAAACAACTTTACCTCATCATGTGCATTTTCAGAAGTCTTCCCAATGAGTCTCTAGGAGTATCTCCTTATGAGATGCTCTACGGACGTAAGTGCGTGCTCCTCTCAAAGCTTTTAAAGAATCTCTACGTAATGCCACCTTCAGTGACCCTCAGAATGTGCCCCAGTTTCTTCAAAACCTAAAACACATTCTAGAGAGAGTACGTAAATTTGCTAATGACAATCTATTGAAAACTCAGGAGAAGATGAAGACTCATTTTGACCAAAGCAGCAAAATAAGGAAATTTAAACCAGGAGACTTCGTGTTGGCATATTTTCCTATACCAGGTTCTCCATTGCAAAACAAGTTTTCAGGACCCTACCGCATCAAGGAGTGCAGAAACAACCACACCTACATTCTTGAGACTCCAGATAGGCGGCGGAAGACCCAGTTGTGCCACGTTAACCTTCTGAAGCAGTATAAAGGTACTCCTCCCACTGTGTTGGTATCATTATTCACATTTAAAGGTCCATACCTCCACAGTGAGACCTTCCCTGCTTCTCCTCCCGAAAGCACTAACATTGAGTCAGTGCCTTCCAACTCGGAAATCTTAACTGATCTTCATACCTATTTACAGGACTATGATAGTGCTCCTTTGCTATGTTCTGATCCCATTCTCGCCTCTCCAGATATCACGAAGCCTTTCCTCATCAAGGTCGACGCCAGTAGTACCAGCATCGGGGGCGTCCTACTGCAACAACGAGGCGAGGAGGTTCTTCCTGTTACCTACTATAGCTGCAAGTTGAAGCCTCAAGAGAAGAACTACAGCACTATCGAAAAGGAACTTCTCTCCATCGTCCTGAACTTACAGCTCTTTGCATCTTACCTACAAGGTGCTCGGTCTACCACCATCTACTCGGACCACAATCCCCTACGCTTCTTGCAGCAAGCCCAATTCAACAATCAACGACTTCTACGATGGGCTTTGTATCTGCAGAATTTCAACCTGAAGATCTTCTACATCAAGGGTTCTGACATCATAGCAGACGCCCTCTCCAGAGTCTATGAGGTAGAAGAAGCTACACATACCACTCTACCATCAGAAGAAGTAACTTGACCCGTTAGAGCAGGCTTCGGGGGAGAGTTGTGACGATAATCTTTTTTTTTTTTTTTTTTTTTTTTTTGAGATATACAAGAGTTGTTACATTCTTGTACAGCCACTAGTACACGTAGCGTTTCGGGCAGGTCCCTGGAATACGATCCCCGCCGCGAAGAATAATTTTTTCATCCAAGTACACATTTTACTGTTGCGTTAAACAGAGGCTTCAGTTAAGGAATTGCGCCTAGTAAATCCTCCCCGGCCAGGATACGAACCCATGACATAGCGCTCTCGGAACGCCAGGCGAGTGTCTTACCACTACACCACGGAGATCTCTTTCAAGAGAGATTGAGCCTGCTCTTCCCTACATAAAGTTACTTATATATATACAACAATAAGATGCTACCTTAAAGATAATTCTACCAGTAGCACAAAACGTTTTGACCAGGAGGCAAACGTACCCTAAACTCCCCCCCACTCCAGACTCCCTCCATGCCGGTTCGCCACCGTCGTCAACCAGCAAACTACCATTCCAGCCTGCCTGCTTCTGATTGGTGACCCGCCGACTGCACACCTGCACCTCAGCGCCCTCTACCTAGTCAATGTCTGGGCTTGAACCAGTCATTGAAGTTAGAATATCTTGTGTGCTCAAGCTGAAAACAACTAACTGATATACGCTCTGTCTATCAGGTGGATGTTTCTCAGCTAGCGCTTTATTCTCAGCACCTGTTTATTTCATTTTGTCTTTATATTATTCCTAGAGTAATTCATCCCTGTTCTTAATTTTTATGTAATATTTTTTTACTTGTTTGTTTGCACTGTACATAGCCAAGGGATTTTTTTTGTTCATAACTTGTTTTCCATTTAATTAAAGTTTCATTGTTCATACTATGTGTTTTGCGTGTCTTCCCTTATTTTACCACAGACAACAGCCAAGCAGTCTATCTTTTTTTTTGTAAATGTGATAGGCATTGACACCAGCCATTAGGAGGACTGCCGAACATCTACACTCCTTCATTTTACTGTCACAATAGAATGATCGCATGATGTAACATGAGCATAGAATGATCGCATGATATGATAACATGAACATAGAATGATCGCATGATATGATAACATGATCATCGAAAGACATCATAATATGACCACATAATGATTACATGATATCATAACATGAGCATAGACTGTTTAAAACATATCATAACAAGAGCATAGAATGATCGAATGTTATCATAACACGAACACAGAATGATCACATGATATAACATAAGCATAGAATGATATAACATGAGCATAGAATGATCGCATGATATAACACGAGCATAGAATAATCGCATGATATAACACGAGCATAGAATAATTGCATGATATAACATGAGCATAGAATGATAGCATGATATAACATGAGCATAGAATGATGGCATGATATGATAACATGATCATAGAGTGATATCATAACATGAGCACATAATGATCACATATCATACCATGAACATAGAATGATCGCATGATATAACAAGAACATAGAATGATCGCATGATATCATAACTTGAGCATAGAATGTTCGCATGAATCATAGCATGATCATAGAATGATCACATGATATCATAAGACGAGCATAGAATGCTCACATGATCAAATAAGATGAGCATAGGGTGATTGCATATCATAACATGAGCACAGAATGATCGCAAGATATCATAACATGACCATAGAATGATCACATGATATCATAACATGAGCATAGAATGATCGCATGATATAACACGAACATAGAATGATCACATGATATATCATGAGCATAGAATGATTGCATGATATCATAACATGAGCATAGAATGATCGCATTATATAACAAGAACATAGAATGATAGCATGACATAACATGAGCATAGAAT
>WNGS01002495.1:105146-118052 GCA_020271785.1 Procambarus virginalis
ACGAGGCATAGCTTGATGAAAGGAGGCGATGTAGTAGCAGGGACTTACTGCTATAGGGACTTAATTTGTTTACCTATTACCTTGTAGTTGACTGCTGATCCTCAATAACTGTAGCCCTGTTGTGCATCGGGGTGGTGAGGTTGGTGTTGGATTGCCGAAAAACAAGCGATGAACTCGTCTGAATGAGGTGAAACGAGCTTTCAAGATGATGAAAATGAATGGCGATGGTTTATTCCTGTCCGAACGGATGGGAGCAGTACGCACAGTTCCTGTCACCAAGAATAGATGGTGGATCGTGAGGTTATCATGGTTATCTTGATGTATTAGATGTTGCGGGGCTTTAAGTGTCCCCACGGCCCGGTCCTCGACCAGGCCTCCAATCCCCAGGTGGAAGCAGCCCGTGACAGCTGACTAACACCAGGTACCTATGTTAACTGTCTAGGTAACAGGGGCATAGGGTGAAAGGAAACTCTTGCCCAATGTTTCTTGCCGGCGGCCTGGGATCGAACCCAGGCACCCAACTGGATCACAAGTCCAGCATGCTGCTCCGCCTCAGGCCGACCGACCGACTTCCCCTTCGTGACTACAGATGAAGGAGCAGCTGAGGGGAGGAGGTTCTCGTCGTCTTGAGGAGTCGTTCCTGACACCCACCGGCTCCTCGTCTGGCTCTGTATAGATTTCTTCCTCGTCTAAAGCAACAGGTCGTTGCAGCTGTTGTGATGCATGGGACGGTGCTCCAGCTTGGGCCCAGGAGGTTGCAAGAATTAGGGATTGCAGGAACAAATGCAGGAGCAGGAGGCTCAACAGACGGAATGGGATGAGACAACAGGTTTTGCTGCGGGACAAAGGTTCCGCAAAAGATGCTGTCGATGTTGCGCGGTCAAGGGCTATTGCAGGAACAGAAGGCTTAGGAGTCAATGTTGCAGCTGTAGGGGGAAGAAGGATGGTCGTGGGTAGCAAGCAAGTCGGCTGGTATATTACGTGGTTGGCAATCCTTGTGCAGCAACATAATCCTGTTGGTTACGGGAAATACCCACGCACTGGGTTTCGAACCTCCATCACGGCACCTGTTGATATGTTCACTGATAAATTATTGTGACAGTGATCTCTCTGTGTAAACCTGTTGATTGTCGTGACAAATTGCTTTGTTGTTGTTAGCACTCCTGTCTGCCGGGTGTTGGTGAACAAGGACCAAACTGTTGGTGGAGCCTGGTGGAGGTGGTGGAGCCTGGTGCAGGCTGGTGGGAGGCTGGTGGAGCTGGTGGAGGCTCGGGGGAGCTGGTGGGGCTGGTGGGCAGGCTGGTGGAGGTTTGGTGAGGGTGGGTAGGAGGCTGTGGTGGAGGCTTGGTGCAGGCTGTTGTGGAGGTTGGTGGAGGGCTGGTGGAGGGCTGGGGGAGGCTGGTGGCAGGCTGGAGAGGTGCTGGTGGAGGCTGGCTGCAGGCTGGTGGGAGGTTGGTGGAGTCTGGTGTGCGGCGCTGGTGTAGGCTGGTGCAGGCTGGTGGAGGTTGGTGGAGGCTGGTGGAGGCTGGTAGAGGCTGGTGGAGGCTGGTGGAGGCTGGTGGAGGCTGGTGGAGGCCTGGTGGAGGGCTGGATGGAGGCTGGGTGGCAGGGTGGGTGGAGGTGGTGGAGGTGGTGGAGGCTGGTGGGAGGCTGGGTGGAGGCTGGTGGAGGTTGGTGGAGGCTGGTGGAGGTTAGTGGAGGCTGGTGACGGCTGGGGGAGGTTGGGGGAGGCTGGTGGAGGCTGGTGGAGGCATGGGGGAGGCTGGTGGAGGTTGTGGAGGCTGGTGGTGGAGGCTGGTGGGTGAGGCACATGGCTGGTGGAGGCTGGTGGAGGCTGGGGTGGAGGTTGGTGGAGGCTGGTGGGAGGCTGGTGCAGGCTGGTTGGAGGCTGGTAGGAGGCTGGTGGAGGGCTGGTGGAGGTTGGTGGAGGCTGGGTGGATGTGGCTGGTGGAGGCTGGTGGATGGCGGTGAGGGCTGGTGGAGGCTGGTGGAGGCTGTGGGAGGTTTGGTGGATGGGGGGGATGCTGGTGATGCAGGATGTGCTTCTGTTGAAGGCGTGGTGGATGCTGGTGGAGGCTGGTGGAGGCTGGTAGAGGCTGGATGGAGGCTGGTGGAGGCGTGGAGGAGCTGGTGGAGGAGGTGGAGGCTGGGTGGAGGCTGTTGGAGGGCTGGGATGGAGGGCTGGTGGAGGGCTGGGGCAGGATCTGGTGGAGGCTGGTGAGAGGCTGGTGGAGTGCTGGTGAGAGCGGTGGTGGAGAGGCTGGGTGGAGGCTGGTGGGGGCTGGATGGAGGTGTTGGGGCAGAGTCTGTGGAGGCTGGTGGAGGTTGGTAGAGGTTGGTGGAGTCCTGGAAGAGGTCTGGGGGAGGTTGGGGAAGGCTGGGGAAGGCTGGTGGAGGCTGGTGGAACTGGAGGCGGTGGAGGCTGGTGGAGGTTCTGGTGCAGGCTGGTGGAGGCTTGGTGGTGGGTTGGTGGCAGCAGGAGGGGCTGGGTGGAGGTTGGTGCAGGCTGGTGGAGGCTGGTGGAGGTTGTGTGCAGGCTGGTGGTGGTTGGTGCAGGCTGGTAGAGGCTGGGTGGGCTGGCTAGAGGCTGGTGGAGGTTGGTGGTGCTGGTGGAGGTAAGTGGAGACTGGCGAAGGCTGGTGGAGGCTGGTGGAGACTGGGAGATGGTGGCAGGCCTGGTTGGAGGCTGGTGGGGCTGGTGGGGAGGCTGGTCTAAAGGCTGGTGGAGGCTGTGGAGGCTGTGTGGGGCTGTGTGGAGACTGGTAAAGGCTGGTGGAGGCTGGTGGAGGATGGTGGGGGCTGGTGGAGGAGGGCTGGAGGGAGACTTGGTGGGGGGCTGGTGGAGGCTGTAGGCCGGAGGCTGGTGGGGGCTGGTGGGGCGGTGGTGGAGGCTGGTGGGGGCTGGTGGGGCTGGTGGACCGCTGGTGGAGGCTGGTGGGAGGCTGGTGGGGGCTGGTTGGAGGCGGGCGGAAGACTGGTGGGGGCTGGTGGAGGCTGGTGGGGGCTGGTGGGGGCTGTTGGCAGGCTGGTGGGGGCTGGTGGGGGCTGGGGACGCTGGGTGGTGCTGGTGGAGGCGGTGGTGAGGGCTGGTGGAGGCTAGTTTGGAGGCTGGGTGGAGGCTGGTGGGGGCTGGCGGAGTCTGGTGAGGGGCTGGTGGAGGCTGGGTGGGGATTGGTGGAGGCTGGGTGGGGGCTGGTGGAGGCTGATGGAGGCTTGTGGGGGCTGGTGGAGGACTGGTGGAGACTGATGGACAGGGTCACTGATGGAGGGCTGGTAGGAGAGCTGGTGGAGGGCTTGTGGAGGCTGGTGGGTGGCTGGTGGAGGCTGTGTGGGGCTGGGTGGGGGCTGTGGTGGGAGGCTGGTGGGACCCGCTCGTGGAGGACGATGGATTGGTGGGGCTGGTGGGGGCTGGTGGAGCCTGGTGGGGGCTGGTGGAGGCTGGTGGAGGCTGGCGGAGGCTGGTGGAGGCTGGTGGAGGCTGGTGGGGGCTGGTGGAGACTGGTAAAGGCTGGTGGAGGCTGGTGGAGGCTGCAGCTGCGTTCATGGTGGAGGTTCGTGTTATGATCTGATTCAATTAAGGCTCGAGAATAATTAGTCACCCAAATGAAAATCATCAGCTCTGTACTGTGGCACAGAGAAACCAAAAGGGGGTCAGAAATAACTCGGAACTAAATATCTCCAGTATAATTCCAGAGGTAACATTGAATAATAAAACAAGCTTAAACACACTCAGACTAACACAACACGGCGTGAACTGCTCCGAAATGGAGACAGACTCGTGCACTAGGATATGTAAGCAAAACACAATAATATGAATTCCCAATCAATTGGGAAAGGCTAAAATGATTGGCTAACGCTCCACTATTGTGATACTATTGTACAGACCGTCCTCCTATCAAGCCTAATGAGAGAGTCACCAGTGCAGTCACCAGTCTCCAGAGCCCCGAGAGTCACCAGTCCATGTCTTCCATCAAGCGGCTCCAGTGTACAACTGCCTCAAAACACCCGCGCTGCTGCCTGCCTGAATCCTGCGTTCGGAGAAATGTGTTCGAACGCCCCAGGGCCTAAATAAGTCCTTGCTAAGCTATCTCTGAAAGGCTAACCTTCATTCACTTAGAAACGATAAAGCAAAATCAACTGATTATTACTGGACCAACATCTAAGTAAATGAAACAGTACAAAGTAATTACGTAGCATCTAACTCTAGACCTCCAGACAGGCTGGAGTGGTAGGCCTGGCCTGGCTCTAACGGCTGCCACATCTACACAAGACTTGGTGTAGCATAACTGATACACAAGGCTACTAACTTAATGTACCCTCACAGGTGAAAGGTAAAGGTAACACAGCTTCCATAAGGTAATCCTATAACTGAAATACTGACATATACAAAAGTACAGTAACTAACATGCATAAATTTGGCAGCCTACCTCATGGACCACATGTGCGAATGACTCAAACTCATTCCCCTCAGTAACTGATAAATCACTAATACTAATTAATACACAGCAAGCAAATACCTATTTGGCTAGCCGCGAAATCATCCATACACTTATACAGACTCGCACACACACAGCTTGGGGTCAAGGAACAGCCAAACACCAACTCATACCTCTCACTCAACAACAAGGTTTGCATCCTTAATCCCACGACATCCGGTTAAGCCTAGCGAGACCTCCAAAGTACCATCTGACTCTTTGCCCTCGCTCCTTCGCTCCCTCGCATATCCAACATGAATAAATGCTAAACAGCAAAGACACATAAATATAACCTCACAAAACAATAATAATAGGTGATACAAAGCACACTACTATCTTTATTACATCTAAATAGAAATAATATACTAATTACTAATCTTATAAACGTTACAGATCAGTTATTCATATAACTGGGATAACAGGTTCGTAACAGTTCACAGTCTGGCGTAGCTTCGCCAAGCGCAGCCTGCAGGCTGGAGTGTGGTGTCGCTAATGATAGGTGGAACTGGAAACGCCTCTGACTGCATGCTGCACAATGCTGCCGGCCGAATGGTCGATTAAACGTGTCTAGCATCAGGCATTTGTCCTAGTCTCTGCCTGTCAGATCAGGCACTCAGGGAAAATTGGCGATGCATGCTCCATGAGAAACGACGTACCCTCCGTGTGGTGCACCGCAGTTCCTGTAGCTGTCGTCGAGGGAGCATAGATGCTACACATCAATCTCCAACGGGGTACACCTCCGGGCTTAGCAGTCACATTTGTAGCACGTCCGCAGCAGGAAGGACCGCTCCTTCGCTACTTATCTCGGTGGCGTGGAGATGCCTCAGCATCTAAATCTGTTGTCCTCAGCGAGGGGGTGACTTCTTTAGCAGGGTTAAAGGTTAGCTTATTGTCGATCGCTTCTTGGCTTCATACTCAGTGACGTTAACTGAAACGGCTGTTACTGCAAGCAGTTGTGCCTTAATGCTTTCTACGATGTCTACAGCAGGCCCGTTGGAAATCCAGGTGTTGATATGTTTATTAAAGACGGTGCTCTCTGACAGGCACCGTCGTGGTGGATGAAACACTAATTTGGCTTCAAGTGGCCGGTCCAGGGTGTGTTATGGTGCCCATCTCCTATATCTTCCCTTATCCAGCGAGAAAACTCATATCTCTTCACCCTGCAGGTTCCCTGAGATACAGGGGCTCGTTTGACATAGGTGACAGCTAGCAAGAGTACTTATTCGGGTGTAAAATTGTTATTTTAATTTTGGCTTGCAAAGGGGCTTACATCCTTAGTGTATACAAAATGGCGACTGGCCGACAGAAGTGCACCAAAATCGTGAAGACGCCAGCAGGCTGGCGATTGGCTGGCAGAAGTCACGTGACGAAGTTGACCAATGAGAGCCCACCCCTGGGGGTTGGGACTTTATCGGGAGGCCAGGCTCAGAGCTTGCAGAGCGCCTGGCGCTCAGAAATTCCCTGCACTTCGTCGAGACCGGACGTGCGCTGGTTGAGCTTTCAAGTTCGGAGGTCCAGGAGCCTCATTCAGTGGAGTAACGCAGTCTGACACATTCACAGCGACTACAGAAGACCACAACACTTCAGAGAAGTGCGAGGAAGCCGAGTTCCAGTGGTGTAAAGGCGTCTGAGGGTGAGTAGAGGGTGGCGACGGCAGGAGTAGTGAGTAGCTCGCCGTCAGAGGAACTCCGAGGTGCTCCGCGCAGCTGTGACCACAGTCCAGCACCCCTGTGGTAAGGTTGCACAGTCCAGAACCTCTGTGGTAAGGTTGCACAGTCCAGCACCCCTGTGATAAGGTTGCACAGTCCAACACCCCTGTGGTAAGGTTGCACAGTCCAGCACCTCTGTGGTAAGGTTCCACAGTCCAGTACCCCTGTGGTAAGGTTCCACAGTCCAGAACCCCTGTGGTAAGGTTCCACAGTCCAGCACCCCTGTGGTAAGGTTGCACAGTCCAGCACCCCTGTGGTAAGGTTGCACAGTCCAGCACCCCTGTGGTAAGGTTCCACAGTCCAGAACCCCTGTGGTAAGGTTCCACAGTCCAGAACCCCTGTGGTAAGGTTCCACAGTCCAGAACCCCTGTGGTAAGGTTCCCAGTCCAGAACTCCTGTGGTAAGGTTCCCAGTCCAGAACCCCTGTGGTAAGGTTCCCAGTCCAGAACCCCTGTGGTAAGGTTCCCAGTCCAGAACTCCTGTGGTAAGGTTCCCAGTCCAGAACCCCTGTGGTTAGGTTGCACAGTCCAGCACCCCTGTGGTAAGGTTCCCAGTCCAGCACCCCTGTGGTAAGGTTCCACAGTCCAGAACCCCTGTGGTAAGGTTCTACAGTCCAGAACCCCCTGGTTGATACCTGGTTGATGGGGTTCTGGGAGTTCTTCTACTCCCCAAGCCCGGCCCGAGGCCAGGCTTGACTTGTGAGAGCTTGATCCACCAGGCTGTTGCTTGGAGCGGCCCGCAGAGCCACATACCCACCACAGCCCGGCTGATCCGGGACTTCTCTTAGGAAACAGTCCAGTTTTCTCTTGAAGATGTCAACGGTTGTTCCGGTAATCTTTAAGATATCAGTAATCTTTTTATATCACAAGTGATTCGACAAGAGGCTCACAACAGTCACTATACAAGGCACTTTACATCTATGGTGAGTCACACAGTTACTAGTCTTGCTCCACACCCACCCAACTGGGCGGCAGCTTTACAGTCATGTGCTCCACACCCACCCAACTGGGCGGCAGCTTTACAGTCATGTGCTCCACACCCACCCAACTGGGCGCCAGCTTTACAGTCATGTGCTCCACACCCACCCAACTGGGCGGCAGCTTTACAGTCATGTGCTCCACACCCACCCAACTGGGCGGCAGCTTTACAGTCATGTGCTCCACACCCACCCAACTGGGCGGCAGCTTTACAGTCATGTGCTCCACACCCACCCAACTGGGCGCCAGCTTTACAGTCATGTGCTCCACACCCACCCAACTGGGCGGCAGCTTTACAGTCATGTGCTCCACACCCACCCAACTGGGCGCCAGCTTTACAGTCATGTGCTCCACACCCACCCAACTGGGCGGCAGCTTTACAGTCATGTGCTCCACACCCACCCAACTGGGCGGCAGCTTTACAGTCATGTGCTCCACACCCACCCAACTGGGCGGCAGCTTTAGTCATGTGCTCCACACCCACCCAACTGGGCGGCAGCTTTACAGTCATGTGCTCCACACCCACCCAACTGGGCGGCAGCTTTACAGTCATGTGCTCCACACCCACCCAACTGGGCGGCAGCTTTACAGTCATGTGCTCCACACCCACCCAACTGGGCGGCAGCTTTACAGTCATGTGCTCCACACCCACCCAACTGGGCGGCAGCTTTACAGTCATGTGCTCCACACCCACCCAACTGGGCTTCAGCTTTACAGTCATGTGCAGGCTGCACCTACAGTAAGCAAATTTTGGATACTTCGCTAAGGATTCGGGCAGTACATCATTATGAATGAAGTACTTACACATTTCTTGGACACCATTGATGGTGTTATCTCTAAATTCCACGATTTTTTCACATTCCATTATATAATGACACAAAGTATGCGAATAGTTCTGCTGACAGAGTTTACATTAGTCAGATCTACATCAGCAGATGTTGTAAACTGCCAGAGGTACTTGTAGCCGAGGCTAGGTACTAGCAGTGGTAACATCTAGAAGTCTGCTAACATTATTGGATGACCCAGAGACGTGCGGTTCTTCCTGCATAATAGAATGATGATAGATGGAGTAACTGGTGTGAATTTCACTTTGCCTCAAGTCTACTAAATTTTGTTGATGTTCCTGGGATATTGCTGCCCTCAGGCTGGCCCCTGTGGTAAGGTTGCACAGTCCAGCACCCCTGTGGTAAGGTTCCACAGTCCAGAACCCCTGTGGTAAGGTTCCACAGTCCAGAACCCCTGTGGTAAGGTTGCACAGTCCAGCACCCCTGTGGTAAGGTTCCCAGTCCAGAACCCCTGTGGTAAGGTTGCACAGTCCAGTACCACCGTACATCTCGTCAGTGGGATTATATTTCTTACACAAATGTATATCTATAAAAGTGAGTATCTGTTTATCTGTCTTTCTAGAGTTGGAGGCCAAGCACTTTGGGGCTAAGCGCAACCAAATTTTCAGGGGGAATGGTCTGGAGCAAGAGACGGACATAGGCTTCTCGTGGTTTCAAAACTGAAGAGAGAAGAACATGCCACTGTTATAAACTGACCCCCACCATTTATTGTGTCACTGCTCTATCGGGAGGGTTGGAAAATTATCCTAAAAGAGCTGGTTATTGCATCAGACTGTTACTTGCATACAGGTAAACATAGACCCCAACCACTCCCTGATAGAAAAACAGCCAACGTTGGTAACCACACTCCCACTACCGTCAGTCGACCAGCAATGGACACTGGCATGCTTGTAATCTACCTTGGAGATCACCCTGTAGCATCTTGATCTTGGAGAGGAGGTTCAGTGTCATCTTTATTTAGGGGTGCTGCTCCAAAACTGGCCTCGTTGTCTTGAGTACACACCCTACTCGAGTCGCCGTGAATCCCAACTCTCTCTCCTTGCTTGGGATGATCTCCTAAATCCCCTTTTAGTGAATTATTGTCCCCTGTCACCCTGTCTGCAACCGTGACTCCCTCTCTCTCTCTCTCTCAGGTGTTAACAAACAATTAATACATAAAAACGTACACAACAAAAGATATATATACCATTACAATGCACTTTAAGCTGCAACAAACCGGTAGCATTCCAATATCATATCCTGCCTTCACCAACTATCTATATCAGGCCGCTGCAGCACTCTTGGCACACAACCTACTGCCCCCTCTCTGCTTGGGATGAAATACATGGCACAATTATAATATATCTTCAACCATAAAAGAATATGAATCTCTGCTTGGTGCTGAAATACCTGGAACATCTACATAAGTATCCCCAATAAAAAATAAATCAATCTCTCACCTTACACTGCATCTTACAAGCCAATAAGCAATCAAGTATTCCCCTCATACATTATGTGTCCAAATGTTCCCCTGTCTGCTCCTAGAGGCCCACTACAACTAACATATATCTGGGTCCTTCAAAAACCAGGTTAGGCACTTCAGCAGTTCTCCCAGTCTGCTGCACATGAAGTCCTACTCCAACATCAGTGATGCTCCACCACCGGTTCCACAAAGAAACGTGTAGCTCCTCTACACAGCTTGAAGTTCAACTCCACATCACGGAGTTCTGCTCTACTGCTCTTCTGCTCTGCTGCTCTAGTTCTGCTCTTTGCCTCTTCCGATAAGGGAATCTGGTAATACCCCTTCAACAGGTCTATCTTCGACACGTACCGTGCACTACCAATTCGATCTATGCAATCATTAACTTCTCTTCCACCTTGGCTATTTGTCTGTGTTGGACACCTTCGCTCCATCAGCCCTCTCTAGTTTACTGCTTCCTTCCTTCGTTCCTTCTCCTTGCATTCCACACGTCAAGAGTCAGACATCTATTGTCTGTACCTCCTCTGTCGTCCTCATACTTCGGTTTGTTGCCATCATACTTCACTCTACCATCTTCATCGACTCTCCTTTCTTTCCTCTCCTCATTAATCGGTAACTTCATCCTCTTCGACTTCCATCAAACCTTCGACTTTCTTCTACGCCTCCATGCTTGCGACATTATCTTCCTTTTCTCCCATTCTGCTCTAATACACAACTCAGTTCTTCCCATTCAACTCTTCCTCGTTCCCTCAAAGGTTCCTCAAGTACTGCACTACACTCAACTGCACTCGACAGCACTTGTTGCTCTACCCCTTCTAGAGTGCTAATAAGCCTCTCTCCATACAAACTATCTTTTCTCACTTCCTCTTCTTGGCTATCACTCCTCTACACTATCTCTCCTCCATGCTTTCCGTGAAATGTGACGACTTCCGTCATCTCATACCACTCAACTTCATCATCCCTACACTTCTGTCCTGTGGACATCCTGTCACTCTACTCTCGTCCTCAGTTTGTCCACATTCTTCTTCACCTCTGTTCAGCACAGTTATCTCCACTTTCTGGGTCTTCAGTTCAGCAGGTTGGGCTCTAATTAGGTCCACTCTGTTCACACTACTTTTCTCTGGCAGGGTCATCTTCACCTCTGATCTCTCCATGCCCTCATTTCCACGAGGTGGACCTTCACCAAACAGCCATGCAATCTCCACGCCAGTTTCATCCCTCAGTGGAGTCGACACTGTCACATCACCTCCAGTGTCTCCCTTGTCGGCAATCACTGCTCTCGTCACTACACAGGCAGGGTACACAATGACTTAGCTGTCCTCTGGTACATCCTCTAGGATGCTAGCCAGGGCTACTCTGTCAGGAGTACTATCAGTACCGTGGCCCTTCTGGCACTCCTCCGGCTCAGCTTTCACTCTGAGCTCCGGTAACACCTTCGACCCGCACAAGTCATTACCAAGGATCACTTGTATATCTGGAACAGGTATGTCAGGACACACTCCTAACATCACCTCCGCCGACAAATATTCTGACTTCAGCCTGACAGCACATATGGGCATGTCGCTCTCTGACAATAACCTATGTACCTTTTGTGACGATAATCTCTTTCAAGAGAGATTGAGCCTGCTCTTCCCAACATAAAGTTACTTATATATATACAAGAATAAGATGCTACCTTCAAGATACATCTACCAGTAGCACAAAACGTTTTGACCAGGAGGCAAATGTACCCTAACTCCCCCCACTCCACACTCCCTCCATGCCGGCTCGCCACCGTCGTCAACCAGCAAACTACCATTCCAGCCTGCCTGCTTCTGATTGGTGACCCGCCGACTGCACCTCAGCACCCTCTACCTAGCCGATGTCTGGGCTTGAACCAGTCATTGAAGTTAGAATATCTTGTGTGCTCAAGCAGAAAAGAACTGACTGATATACGCTCTGTCTATCAGGTGGATGTTTCTCAACTAGCGCTTTATTCTCAGCACCTGTTCATTTCATTTTGTCTTTATATTATTCCTAGAGTAATTCATCCCTGTTCTTAATTTTTATGTTATATTTTTTGACTTGTTTGTTTGCACTGTACATAGCCAAGGGATTCTTTTTGTTCATAACTTGTTTTCTATTTAATTAAAGTTTCTTTGTTCATACTATGTGTTTTGTATGTCTTCCCTTACTTTACCACAGACAACAGCCAAGCAGTCTATCTTTTTTTTTGTAAATGTGATAGGCATTGACACCAGCCATTAGGAGGACTGCCGAACATCCACACTCCTACACTTTCCCGTCACATTTATTGGGGGCCTGTCCAAGGAGCTTCACTCAGGTACTAGTACTAGAACATCAATTGTGGTAAGTGTACTTGGCTTTGATACAGTTGCTTTTCAATATTTTCATTACTTTTATATTTATATGGTGCTGTGTGTGTTGTGCATTCCGAGTAGCATATTGGGAGTGTTGGATAACTTTGGATTACGTGGTGACTGGAGGCCTAGTCATTCTCTTAATTGGTCATCCCTCCCTCAGTGTTATTACTCGTGTTTTCCACCTTTTGTCCCTAGGATATTTCTCATTCTCAGACAGATGATCATTTTGGTACCCTGGTACTTTGATTTGTCTTCGGGTCAAAGCACCATATCTTCTGCAATCCGACCGAAGGAGGATACAGAGGGCCATAGTTCCTCTAGCACGGACTAAGTTGCTGAGTTGGGACCTCAGCAGCAGTTCTCGTCACCAGTTGACACTCGCACCCCTACACGTCGGTCAGAGATGATGATATTTACTTAGGTAGGGAATTAGCTTTCTTTTTTCAGAGCACAAAGTTCGCTAATTCTGTAAGTATCATATTTCATTTAGTGGGAAAACCCTTGCTTCTATCCTATAGAGACTCGGCAAGGTATGCCTACACTCTTGGACTTCCTTATTCACTTTTGAAACAATTAAATGTTTCATTTGTTTTAGAAACTATCAGTTTCATTTATTTAGTAGGATTTTCTTGCCCATATTCTCTTACATTGGGTACCAGGTACAAGATTTCCTGCGCTTTTGATTGACTAATCATTTACCATACTAAAATTAACGTTAATTGCTAACGATTAAAATTCCACAGGATAGTTACCAGTTGCCACGTCATCCTGTTACTGACACTTACCATATCACAAGTATATTCATTGTACATTTATTTGCTATTTTCACCATGTTTCGTCTCCCAGCTTTTCGTAACGATCCAGCAGGTGAAATAGGGACCTTAAGTCGTGCCAAGAGGACCGAATTACAAACTCTTGCACACGAGTATCAACTAGATGTTCCCCATGGAGCTAACAAAAATGACTTGCACAATTTAAATTGGATCACCTCGTAGGTGAAGAAAGAAGACTCTGAAACTCACGAAAAATTATTCTATTGCAGATAGACATGCTCTGCAACTATGAAGCTAAAGCTCGA
>WNGS01002495.1:155924-173327 GCA_020271785.1 Procambarus virginalis
CACTTCACTCACACTACACACCTCTCACTACACACTCTAACCCTACACTCACACAACACACCTCTCACACTGCTTTCACACTACACACTCTCACACTGCATTCACACTACACACTCTCACACTGCATTCACACTACACACTCTCACACTGCATTCACACTACACACTCTCACATTACACTCACACTACACTCTCACCCTATCGCACTACACACTCTTTCACACTTCACTCACAATACACACACTCACACTTCACTCACAATACACACACTCACACTTCACTCACACTCTCCCACTACACACTCTCATGCAAAACACTCATACTACACTCTCTTTCACTACACTCACACTACACACCTCTTGTATTACACTCACACTACACACTCTCACACCACACACACTCTCACTACACTCTCTCGCACTACGATCACACTACTCTCACATACACACTCTCACACTATTCACTCTCCCACTACATTCACACTACATTCACACAACACCCCTCCCACTACACTCACACTGTACACTCTCACTACACACACTACACTCTCACTACACACTCTCACACTACACACTTTCATACTACACACACACCACTACACACTCTCACACTACACTCTCACTGACATGCAACACCAAAGACAGCAAGGGATGTTCGCAGGTTTCTGGGGGCAGCCGGATATTTCCGTCGCCACATTGCGGGTTTGCAAGTACATCGGCGCCTTTAACTGAAAAACTAAGAAAAGACATAAATTCACTAAGAAAAACATTAAATTTATTTGGAAACCAGAGCATGGTAATGCTTATGCAAAATTAAAAAGTCAACTCATTACCACCCCAGTATTGGCAGTACCTGATTTTGATAAGGAGTGGGATGTACACACAGACAGACGGCAGTGGCATAGCAAGTGGTGGGTGTTAATGCAACGCGTTAATGACAATTTCCTCACCCAGTAGTATATTTTAACAGGAAGGTTAAGAGGCCGGAGATCCGCTATTCTACAACGGATAGGGAGGCTCTGGCTGTGGTAGAAAGTGTCATACTTTGTGCTGTATATTTTCCAACGTCACTGTCATTTATTCAGATCACAGGGCTTTGAGTCATATTTTAAAGAAAACAACTAAGTGCCCTCGTATGTCATGCTGGTGTCATGAACTAGCTACTCACTCATTTCAAATACTTTACAAGCCTGGATCATCACATGTTGAACATGACACATCGAGTGGAAACATCGCTACTATTAACGTAAATCTTAACATTGAAAATATTTTCTGTGAGAAAATACGAGAATTCCAGATGAACGAACCGAGGTGGAAGGAAATTATTGAACATTTGGAGGGAGGAAAATATCCGTCAAAGAAACGTAATTTAGCAATTCATGACTTTGAAATGAGGGATGGGGTCTTATTTTATGTAAAGGGACAGAAGGATCGTGCAGTTTTTCAACTGGTTATCCCAGTTGTATTAAGAACGTCGGCGTTGAGGTCATTATCTTCGTTAAGTCCTGCGGTCACTGCCAAATGAGGAAAGGTACCCTTAAGGTACAAGCTCCGTTGCAGGAATTTCCAGAAATTTTTGAACCCTTAGATCGGGTGGGGGCCTGATCTGATTGATCTTCATCACAGTCATTCAGGGAATCGGTACGTGTTGGTGTTGGTGGACCATCTGTCCAGATACACCACCCTGATTGCACTGCCTCAGAAAGATTCTCGAACTGATGCAAAGGCGTTCTTGGATAGGTTCGTTACTGTATTCGGCCCCCCGTAAAGTGTTAGTTTCTGACCGAGGTCAGGAATTTAATGGGAATATTTAAGAGAAGTATGTAAAATTGTAGAAACCATTTGAGCATTCACTACGGCTTATCACCCTCAGGCTAACGGTATGACGGAACGGATGAACGGATCAGTTAAAGATAAGCTTGCAATTGTTGCAGAGCATGATGCAAATTCATTGGACGGACACCTGCCCTATGTCCAGCTGGCTGTGAACACTGCCATCCATCAGTCAATTAACACCCAACCCCTTTTGCTTTTCAAAGGTCATTCATGTAATTTCCCATCAGGTCAGAGGCTATTTGAGACGCATGTCATATAGGAGCATTTTATAGGTCATGGGAGCTCGTCCTCCATTACCACCCACTGGCAATGACAACCCCTTGGAACCTTCCCTTCTATGGAACCTATACCATCTATACCTAGATGGTATACCGATGATGATACTTTTCAAAACGCTAGTGCTCTCTAGAGTGGAGTACTACTGCACAATGACAGCCCCTTTCAAAGCTGGAGAAATTGCTGACATTATTCAAAGCTCTTAATAACATAATTTTCAGAACAGGCCTATAGCCAAGGAGGCCTAGAGGGCGGGCTAGTCAGAGTTTTGGCTGGCCTAAGAGTAAGACTTTGTATTCATTAGTTCGAGCCTTGAAAGACAGGGCTTATTGGGCCTAGGAAAACTTACAAATTGGAGGAGCCTGTTTCCACTGAGAGAGTTTAAGAAAATATTAAGTTTAGTGTGTCTTGTGGGTACTTCAACTGGGGGTACAGATCTGATCTGGAGGGCAAGTCATTCGAAATTGTTGGTGGACTGCAGCGTTTAAGGTAAAGTGTGCTGGAATATTATGTCCATCACTAAGTCATACTATTGCCTCGAAGGAGATTTTATTAGAGTAAGCTATATTTTAAATTTTGATTTCAATATTAAATATTCGTGCCAGTTTCAATAAAGTAAATATTTGATCTAGTGGTATTTAGTTAATTAACCCTTTGGTTTATTAATGCTGTGTAATTTTTATGTGGTATTTCTGTGCGGTGCTGGAAATCCCCCTGTGTTCTCCTTCATTTCAGGAATATTAGAATTACCCCTGAACCCTCAACAAGTTAAGTAAAATTTGTATAAGTTAATTCCCAAGATTTAATTACCCAGATTACTATGCCCCTTGAGTTCATGATTACTGATTTCCTTCCTTCCTTGGGAATCCGTAATAGACATATTCAGATTCTGGACAGGGAGGTGGTGGCAGTGTTTAATAAGTTTTTATTGCTTAATTTTAAATAAATTAATCCTGCATTTGTTGCTCCCCCCTCATTTAATATTTCAGAGTTAATAATTAGCTGTAGTTCATTAGGGGTCACATTGATCTGCAAGCAGTGTTAAGCTGTGGTGTTGAGTGAGTAAAGGGTATAAAGCAGTTAGGGTTATTACATAAAGATCATTGAAGGAGTTCAAGTGAAGAGGGAAGAACAGAATATAGATAAGTTTTTCAGGCTTGGCCAGTACAACAAGGACAGAGATCGATTCATAAAAGTGGTTTTCAAATGTGAGGAAACAAAAGAACTTTTTTTAGCAAGGAATGTAAAAAGTGCTAAAACAAATACCTCGGAAGTAATGTCCATAGTGATGGAGGTAGCCATGAAAGCAGCCACCTCACAGGAAGCGGCACGCTCCACTAGTCAGTTGCTGGAAAGATAAAGGTCAGTGGTAGCTACGGATATTAAAGAGCAGGAGGGCTCCAATAGGACAGAATAGAATGATAAGGACGGAGAGGCAGTGAATGAAATACTGAAGCCACTAGAGATGGAAGGGGCTGACCATAGCATTGAGAACGTTTTCAGGTTAGGCTGGTAAAACAAGGACCGAGACCGTGTGTTAAAGATAGTGTTTGCAAACGAAAACACAAAGGAGAAGATTCTAACGAAGAAAAACCACCTCCAATATGTGGGAGAATTAAAAAATATATTCCTCCAGAGGGACATGACGAGAGAGGAGAGAGCCATGGCGGCAGAAGCAAGGAAAAAGCACAGGGCGAGAGGAGAAAACCAGAAAATCACTGCTCCCAACACAATATCCCCAGAGGTGAGGAGGGAACCCTCAACCAGCTACACATAGTAACACCAGAGAGGAGGGCAACTTCACCACCCTCCTCTGCATAGAAACCCCCCTACCCCAAACCCTCCCAGCTCCCCTCAAATGCTCAGGAAAATTTCTCTCCCCCCCACACCCCATTCCAACCCTTCTACCCCTCCCTCCTGCCACCATGTCCACCCTCCCACCCTTTTCCTTCCTGTCCTCCCTCCCCCTTCACTTGACCCCCAACACCTCACCCCAGTATCCTCTGAAACCCTGTTATCCACCTCACAAATCCTCACACCCACGGAACAGCTTTCTCCCACCAGCAAAACGCTCACCAAGGAGGTGATTTGAGAAGAGACAAAAGAAAGTGAGCCAATGTACACTAACATTGATGGAATCACAAATAAAGCAAATGAACTTGGAGAATGGGTTCTAGAAGAAAACCCAGACATAATAGCACTCACAGAAACAAAGTTAACAAAAACCATAACAAATGCAGTGTTCCCACAGGACTACTGTGTTGTAAGGAAAGAAAGAGAAGGAAGAGGAGGTGGTGGTGTAGCTTTGCTGGTAAGAAAATACTGAGGTTTTGAGGAGATGGTTATTCAGGGCTGTGAAGGTTTCAGTGACTACATAACAGGTACCATAGCTACTGGAGGACAAAAAATTATAGTCATAGTCATATATAACCCACCACCAAGTGATAGAAGACCTAGAGAGGAATATGATAGAAAAAACATGGCCACCATTATTACGATAGAGAGAGCAGCTTTTGTTGCAAGCAGGAATGGATCTGGACTACTAATCATGGAAGACTTCAACCACGAGAAGATTGATTGGGAGAACAGAGACCCACATGGAGCACCAAATACATGGAGTGGTAAGCTGATGGACGTGGCAACAAGAAAATTTCTAAGCCAACACATCAAGGGACCAACAAGAAAGAGGGGGATGATGAACCAGCCATGCTGATCTGATATTTACCCTAAATGAGTGGGATATAAGGGAAGTTAGGTTGGAAGCACCCTTGGGAATGAGTGATCACCGTGAATTGATCTTCGAGTATCTGGAAGAGCTAGGATTTATTCCCCCCCCCCCTCCCCCGAAAGAACTAGGAAACAAAAGGCTGGCATACCGAAAGGTAAATTATGAGGAGATGAGAAGTTTCCTAAGGAATATACCATGGGGACACAGACCTCAGAGCTAGGTCTGTACAAGGCATGATGGACTATGTCACCCAAAAGTGTCAGGAGGCAGTAAACAGGTTCATCCCGGCCCAAAAAAAAGAAAAATCCGAGAAGCAAAAGAAAACTCCATGGTATAATAGGACATGTATGGAAGCAAAGGAAATGAACAAAAGGGCGTCGAGGAACTTCCGAAATAACAGGACACCAGAAAGCAGAGAGAGATACCAGAGATCCAGGAATCAGTATGTTAATGTGAGAAGAGAAGCAGAGAAAAATTATGAAAATTATATAGCAAGCAAAGCCAAGACCGAACCAAAGCTACTCCACAGTCACATCAGAAGGAAAACAACAGTGAAAGAACAGGTAATGACACTAAGAACAGTCGTGGACAGGTATACAGAGAATGACAAAGAGGTGGGTTACCTTAAGGTACTTCCAGGGCTTAGCGTCCCCGCGGCCCAGTCGTCGACCAGGCTGTTGGACGTGGCTGCTTGCAGCCTGACGTACGAATCACAGGCTGGTTGATGAGCTATCCTTTGGAGGTGTTTATCCAGTTCTCTCTTGAACACTGTGAGGGGTCGGCCAGTTATGCCCCTTATGTGTAGTAGAAGTGTGTTGAACAGTCTCGGGCCTCTAATGTTGATACAGTTCTCTCTCAGAGTACCTGTTGCACCTCTGCTTTTCAACAGGGGGAAATCTGCGCATCCTGCCATGCCTCCTGTTCTCATGTGATGTTATTACTATGTGCAGGTTTGGGACTATCCCCTTTACTATTTTCCACTTGTAAATTATTATATATCTCTCCCGCATGCGCTCAAGGGAATACAGATTTAGGCTTTTTAGTCGGTCCCAATAGTTTAGAAGTTTTACTGAGTGGATTCTAGCAGTAAAGGATCTCTGTACGCTCTCTTTGTCAGCAATTTCTCCAGCTTTAAAAGGGGCTGTCATTGTGCAGTAGTACTCCACTCTAGAGAGCACTAGCGTTTTGAAAAGTATCATCATCGGTATACCATCTATAGTGTGACAAGTTCTTGTTATCCAACCTGCCATTTTTCTTGCAGTTGTGACAGCTACTTTATTGTGTTCTTTAAAGGTAAGGTCTTCCGATATGAGTACACCCAGAACCTTTACATTGCCTTTTCGTTCTATGTTAGGATTTGCCTGAGTTTTGTACGTGGTTTCCATTTATATTAATTTTTTTTCCGTAGCGCATGAGCTGGAGCTTATCTTCGTTAAACACCATATTTTTTTGTTGTTGTACCAGTAGCTGTACTTCTGTACCTGATCTACATGTGAATAGAGGTTTGTCGTGTCCTCTATGTTGCCTACTCTCATGAAAATCCTAGTGTCATCTGCAAAGGATGATACAGTGCTATTGATTGTGTCGTTGTCAATGACCAATGTGCGAATGAGAAAAAGTACTGGAGCAAGCACAGTACCCTGGGGGGACAGCTCCTCACAGTTGATGGGATGGATTTTATTTTGTTGACTATTACACATTGGGTTCTGTTAGTCAGGAAATTGTAGATCCATCTGCCTATTTTTCCGGTAATTCCTTTGGAACCGAATTTATGTGCAATAACACCATAGTCACATTTGTCAAAGGCTTTTGCGAAGTCTGTGTAACTTACATCAGCATTATTTTTGTCTTCCATGGTATCTAATGCCATGTCATAGTGGTCCAGCAACTGTGACAGGCAAGTGCTCCCTGTTCTGAAAACATGTTGCCTGGGGTTATGGAGATGTTGTGATTCTATTTATTTTGTGATCTTACTTCTTAGCACTCTCAATGATTTTTATGATGTGCGATGTTAGCGCTATCGGTCTGTAATTTTTTTGCCTCTGCCTTATTTCCTCCTTTATGGAGTGGTGCTACCTCTGCTGTTTTTAGTATGTCAGGGATAACGCCAGTCTCTAGACTTTGTCTCCAAAGAATGTGAAGGGCCTGCAATAGTATTTTTTTACAGTTCTTGATGAATATGGAGTTCCAAGAATCAGGGCCTGGCGCAGAGTGCATAGGCATACTATTTATGGCTTCTTCAAAATCCAGTGGGGATAGGGTGGCGTCTGATATATGATTTGATGTTGGTATCATATCAATGAAAAATTCTTTTGGGTTATCAATCTTTAGTGTGTTTAGTGGCTCGCTGAAAACAGAGTCCTACTGCTTCCTCAGTAACTCACTTATTTCTTTGTTGTCCTTGGTAAAAGTTCCATCTCTCTTTTGCAGGGGCCCAATACTAGATGTGATTTTTTATCTTGATTTTTCTGGAGGAGCCGGTGGTTGAGCGGACAGAATACTGGCGCGTGATCCTGTGGTCCCGGGTTCGATCCCGGGCGCCGGCAAGAAACAATACACAGAGTTTCTTTCACCCTGATGTACCTGTTACCTAGCAGTAAATAGGTACCTGGGAGTTAGTCAGCTGTCACGGGCTGCTTCCTGGGGGTGGAGGCCTGGTCGAGGACCTGGCCGTGGGGACACAAAAGCCCCGATATCATCTCAAGATAACCTGCATAGGAGAAAAAATATTTCTGATTTCTCTCTATTTCACTGATGGCTTTTTGCTCTCTTTGCTTCTCCTGGGTTTTGTATGATACTTGTAGCTTGAGTTCAATTGTTTCTATTTCTCTACCTAACCTTCGCCGTTCTTGAGATTGGGTGCGGCTCTCAAGTTGTTCCGCGATTTGTTTTCTTTGCCTATAGAGGGAACAACGTTCCCGTTCCAACCTGCACCTCCTCCTCTTTTTTCTTAGGGGTATGCAGTTTGAGCATATTTCTAGTGCTACTGAGCTTATTTTTTCCAGGCACTGGTTCAGGTTTACATTTTCTAGCTGTTCTTCCCAGTTTATTTCTGTGAAGTCCTGGTTTATTTGCTCTCGGTTTATCTCTTTATTATTGAAGTTGAATTTACTGAAATCTCCTCCACCGGGAATCGGGACTGGTTTTGAAGGTCTATTCCCCATGCTTGTCAGAACTTCAGTTAAGTTACGATCTGAATAATAGGTATTTGTAATTATTATGTTCCTGATAAATTCATCATTATTGGTGAAAATGAGGTCCAGCATGTTGTCCTTCCTAGTTGGTTCTACTATTTGCTGGTTTAAGACAAACCTGTCGCACATCCGTAGTAGGTCATTTGCATGTGCCTGTTCATTTAGGCTACTTCCAGGTATTCTTTCTGATATTACTGTATTAGCCAGGTGCTTCCATTTCAGGTGCCGTAGGTTGAAGTCCCCAAGCAGGATGATGTTCGGGGGCTGGATTTGTGAGGGGTTTAAAAGCAGTGTTCTATTTTCATTAGTTGGTTTTTAAACTGCTGAGGTTTTGCCTCCGATGATTATATACAAGGAATATAACTACATATAGGATCTCTATTTTGATTATCAGCACTTTCACAATATCATTTGGGGTGTTTAGAAGCTCAGTACAGAAGAGTGCGTCTTTGACATAGAGGCTGACCCCACCCTGTTCCCGGTGTTTCTGTCACATCTGAAAAGATTGTACTCTGAGATCCATATTTCACTATCATGGTAGTCTTAGGTGTGAGTTTCCGTTAGGCTGCAAACACTGCAGTGAACGTAGCGTGAAAGATACCTTCATTAAACGTTTCTCTCTAGACATTCTAATGGACTCCCAATTTTCTGTAAATAATCACTTTCTATCACCAGTTACAGCAGATTGAACATCAATTATGTGATTGATGTGATTCGACACTGCATATGGTCCATAACCAAACTTCCTCTCATTTGTCGCTAATATTAAACATTTTTGCTCAGGATACTAGGCTATAAGGGAGAAGATATGTAAACACAGAGCTCAAGGAATTTAACCCTACCCGCCACGTTCACGGGGAGGGCAGCAGAAAGGAACTATTCGACGAACGCACGACATTTGACGTACAAGGAGTGACGCTCACCTACACGATTGCTTACGCGACTAACAACGAATGAGGCAACGAACGAAGGTGACATGCAACAAGCCTCACGCATGTCTACTTTAGATAAATGTACTTAACTTATACAACGCCTTCAGTCCTGGGCAGTTCTCACTAGATATTGGCAGTGTTAAAGATTTTCATTAACTTTGGCAGTAAATGAGTGTGTGCTTATCCGCCATGAACTGGGAACTAGGGGTTCCGAACTCCTTCACTATTGCAAGGTCATTCGATCCAATTTTCAGAATTTTCTCACTCTTGCAAGGTCATACGATCCAATTTTCAAAACTTCCTCACTCTTGCAAGGTCATACGATCAAATTTTCAGAACTTCCTCACTCATAATTGGTTCTCTCGTTCACCGTCTCTCCTGTCACCCCCTTCTATAGGTGGTACGGTCATATACCTGTCATCTCCTGTCGTCTGTCATCAATCACCTGTCATTTGTCACAATTCTCTCGTCCTTATGCCTCTATACCCCTTGGTTCACAGTCATTATTTCTTCAGTACCGGGCGCTTTTATGATAAATTTGGTCCTTTTTCCTATCCGTCACCTCTCTGACACCTCTCGAGTCCTACTTTGCAAAGATGTTTCAGTCCACCCTTGACCATTGTCACGACGTTTCGGTCCACCCTTGACCATTATCACGATGTTTCGGTTCACTCTTGTCCATTATCACGACGTTTCGGTTCTCCCTTGACCATTATCACGATGTTTCAGTCCACCCTTGACCATTATTAAGTAGTACGAGAAAAGAAGAGTGGAAGACAAAGACCAATTATAAACAAAGATAGTAAGATGATAGGAGAGAAGGTGACGACGAATAGAAGAGGGTCCAAGTATGGGAATAGGGTAAAGTACTTGAACAGTGTAAAGTACTTGAATAAGGTAAAATACTTGAAAAGGGTAAAGTATTTGAATAGTGTAAAGTACTTAAATAGGGTAAAGTACTTGAATAGGTTTTAAGTATTGTAATGTATGGGAATAAGATGGAATCATAATATTTGATAGAAGTATAAGGATAAGGTAAACATATATGGAAAGGTTAGAAGTAGAGGAAAACTTGAAATATAGGAATTAAGGAAAACTGCAGATTGCCTCATCATTGCATAGAGAACCAGGTGAAATAGAGACAGAGATCACATAAGAGAAGGAATAAGAGACCTAGAGGTACGAAAGGAGAGCCAGATCATATGTAAGAAGGTCAGAGGTTTTAGATATGTACTGAGATCAGGCAAAAGTCGACAGCAACATAGTCAGGACTAAGGGTCAGGCTGGACATGTTGTGCAAGATAGCATGTTGGTGTTGGGTATGATAGCATGTTGGGCATGTTGTTAGACACCAGCCTGTACTGTAAACTTTCTCTCTATGTTCTAGTTTTTCATGATGATGGTTACCATTATATATATGTATATATATATATATATATATATATATATATATATATATATATATATATATATATATATATATATATATATATACATATATATTCTTTTGGGTTTAAAGTGGCATATGACGTTGAAAACTTCACAATATACAGACTCATTAATATTTCTTCACTGCACTTCACAACGTATAATTGAAATTCCGACTTATTAATACTGATGTAAGTCACTATTCGGTATATTACTCGGTTTTGAGGATGGTTCCTATATTGAAGGGGGCATCAGTACCATGGTACTGAACTATTAGCACATCTACACATAAGTGGCGGTGTTAGTTCCACTTCGCTGACCTAATTAGCATATCTACACAGTAGTATTGTCAATACCACTACACTCAACTCATTAGCATACCTACATGGTCAACCAAACCTCTCCATTAATACATCGTATTGAAACATAAAGGTCCACAACGGACAAAATTCGAAGTATTGTTATTAATCATAGCGGCTCACAAACACCAACATTTGCTATATTTGGGTGCATCGATTAGGTTCGGGTGTCTTAATACATCATTTTCTGTCCGTTGTGACCACTGGAGAGGACGGGGCTGACACAGTAGTGGTGTTATCAGCAGTGAACAAACTCGTTAACATATCTACAAGCTGTTATGACATCAGCCCACCACAACGGACAAGTTGGTCAACTTGTGTATCAAACATTTGTAAAGTTAATACCAAGACAAACACTATTCATGATGCCTTTAAGGTTATTCAAAATACTATCAATTACAAAATATTTGTGGGTTTTTGTGTTTCTGGCTGAAGTTTAGTGGAAGAAAATAAATTGGTAAAATAGGTTTTGAGTCCGATTTAGCAATTTAGAACATTATGTGATACATCTTGGGTATCCATGAGATACATCTTATAAGATTGAGAAGAGTTGATGTTTGAATAACATTTTGGGGTAAAATATTAAAAGATAGAAATCAGATCCACATAGTCTTAACCCAAACTCAGATCCACATTAGTCTCAATCCACACTCAGATCCACATGGCCTTAACCCACACTCAGATCCACATGGCCTTAATCCTAACTCAGATCCACATTAGTCTCAATCCACACTCAGATCCACATGGCCTTAACCCACACTCAGATCCACATGGCCTTAATCCTAACTCAGATCCACATGGCCTTAACCCACACTCAGATCCACATAGGCTTAATTAACCCACAAGGACTTAACCCACATTCAGATCCACATGGCCTTAACCCACACTCAGATCCACATGGACTTAACCAACACTCAGATCCACATGGACTTAACATATACTCAGATCCACATGAGCTTAACCCACACTCAGATCCTTTTAACATTAACCCACACTTAACCTACATGGCCTTCTCATGCTTGTATAAACTGACCTTTCTGATAGTTCACATAATGACGGATTGGGATCTGATTGAAAACAAGTTCATTACAAATAAAAAAGTCTTCATAACAGGTAATATTAATTATATGCTATTCCTATAAATAATCATTACAAACAGCATCATATAAAGAGGTATTTGCGTAAATCATTACATAATTCAGCTTAATTCTAAACATTGTTAACATTTTTAGAAGCTTCGTGACCTATATGTCAAGATTCGAAAACTTGCAGATTTACGTTAGGATTTGAAAACTTGGTAATTTACATGTTAGGATTTGAAAACTTGGTAATTTACATGCTAGGAAATAAAAACCTGGTGATTTACATACTAGGTTTTGAAAACTTGGTGATTTACACAGTAAGACATGAAACTTTGTGATTCATATGTCAAGATTTGATATTCCATTCATAGATATTCATTTAAGATTTGATAACCTATGTGATTCGTATCCAAATGCCCTGAACGTCACTTAGTACAATATCTTAATAGTGATATTGTTATTGCTATACAATATTAACCATGAATGTATTTTGTACTTGATGGGAACATATAAGTATAAATAATTCAATATATTTAAATTAATTTGATGTGTGAATCTGGTTGCAGTTGATATTGTTAATGGCTGGAGAGAGCGCTAGTTTGGGTCCCATGTCGGAAAATCCGACACCATTTACTAATATCGATTCAACAGGCAGATAATATTGCTGCTGTGTTGTATTCATAAGTTAACCCATAGAAAATGTAGCTTGTAGTGGAATTTTCCGTCAATTGAAAACGGGATATCATTGCCACATACTATTATAATTTCACCAACTATTGTTGGGAATTATTCTTAAATACATTAGTCTTTGGACTTTTACATCATAAAAACATCTCATTTGAATTGACTTAATTTTCAGTACCCAAATAGAGTAAATGTGACCCTTCTATCAGTTACTGACATCTCAACAAAGTGCCAAGGTGTCAGTGGTGGGAGTGGTCAGCCATTGTCGTTAAGACCAGAGGCGCAGGGAGCAAATTCGGCTCCTATAATTTCACTTGGACGAAGTGTGAAGGAGATCAGAGTAGTGGTCTTCCATCATCAACATGCTGTCAAAATAATCAAGGGAAGTGTTCTACTGAAACCCGTTTATCTAATCATTTTTGGCCATTAATGTTAGGTAGATATTGGGCGAACCGGTTAAAATACGAACTCACCTCATACTAAAGGTAATTAAGCCTTGGTCCTTATGATTCATTATACAGTGTTTTCTCTGATATAGCTGTCATATATTAGGATTCTGGCTTTACAGCTAGTGCCCTTTGACAGGAACAAGAAGAGGAAGCAAGACTTGAACCATCAGTTACTAGGTGATGGAAGGTGCCTCAAACGAGGATAATTTGGTGTCTACATCCCAGTTATACCTGGTGAACTAAGCCTGCTGTGCAATAAGATTAGGAACCTCCTCAATGTATACCAATATGTGTAGTTAATACTGTAGTTTGATTGGCTGCTTATAAATAAATTCAATATAAACCCCCCCTAATGTGTAAGGATCGATCTGAGAGATTATTGCAGAAATACAGTCCACTTAACATCATACCAATTGCTATTGAAATATATAAATTAACGTAAATATAAATTCTATATAAATTCAAATTAATTAAATATATATAAATCTCACAGGTCGGTTCCCACATCCCATGCAAAGCTCTTCTTTAATCCGAATCAAACTTTTCTTCATAAAAACTTATACAAATCGTTAAAATTCTGGCCAAATCGAATAGTTGAACAGCAGTGAAAATCAAATATATATTTTTGGAAATAAATGGAATAGCATTTAGCTTACTATTTGACTGATGACATATTGATGAAACATTGTGTGGCATTTTGTCCGAATTTCACCTACTTAAGAATCTCAGCAATTCCTGGCTCAGTGGAATCGCTAGTTTTAATTACAATATCGTGTTTTGAGGTATATGTATTTAGAGTCCAAAATCCTACATACAATTTATATTACAACTTTTTTTTAGGTTGAACTAGATAATGCTGCACATAGGTTATAACTGTCGGACCTGACGAAGGAATGCCATACATTATCGTTTTTGGAGAGATGAGATATTTTAAAAGCTCAAGCCACAGACATTCCTTCATCTTTATGTAGAAATACTTTAAAATGCTGATGTTAATAATATGCTACAATAGTCAGTTGTTTGAACGTTCCACTAATAGTTGCTATGAGTTCAATCGCTTTTGGAGGATGAATTGAACTAAAACATTCTCTGAGGTGTCAGCAATATTTCAACACCTCTTCTTAAAATTGACAAATTGATGATATAGTGAGTGTAATTGTTCAATGTTATAGTCCAATATGGCCTTCATCTTAAGCAGAAAGAGAGTGCCACATTAGATCTCCCCTCCCCCCCCTCCCCCCCCTAATCACAGTGACGGTCCCCACACCTGACTATTAATGATAGCACCAAAGCACAGCGAGATTTAAATGCGACCTCAGCATACAGAATACATTCACTAAAAATACAACAATTAAATCTACCACTTACGTGTTTTTCATGCCCGTGCCACCTCTATAGTGGCTTTATCTTCATCAATCAATCAAACACAGTGAGATCGTCCTTAACCCAAGTTTATTATTATTATTATCGTCAACGCGGCCCTTAAGGCCTTGTAAACTATTTAGTAAATAAGGGTTAAGATGTTATGCTGGAGGTAAAAGGAACACATCTCGTAAGGGAATACCTAAATTCTTCAAGAACCTTAACCTCACTTTGCCTAAAATGTGTGTTGCAAGCCATAGACCTCTGTCCAATAAATGTTAATAACACATATCCCTACGGATATGAAGAAGTATGAGGGGGGGGGGGGGAGGACTATATCCATGTGAATTTGAAGATGTATAAGGGGACTTTATTTATGTGAATTTGAAGAAGTACAAGGTGACGATATCCCTGTGAATATCAAGAATTTTAAGGAGGGGGGGGGGACTATGGTGGTTGATAAGGCGAGCCTTGGCACAGTTATGGCATTGTACTCACCTAGTTGTACTCACCTAGTTGTGCTTGCGGGGGTTGAGCTCTGGCTCTTTGGTCCCGCCTCTCAACCGTCAATCAACAGGTGTACAGTTTCCTGAGCCTAATGGGCTCTATCATATCTACGTTTGAAACTGTGTATGGAGTCAGCCTCCACCACATCGCTTCCTAATGCATTCCATTTGTCAACCACTCTGACACTAAAAAAGTTCTTTCTAATATCTCTGTGGCTCATTTGGGCACTCAGCTTCCACCTGTGTCCCCTAGTGCGTGTGCCCCTTGTGTTAAACAGCCTGTCTTTATCAACCCTGTCGATTCCCCTGAGAATCTTGAATGTGGTGATCATGTCCCCCCTAACTCTTCTGTCTTCCAACGAAGTGAGGTTTAATTCCTGCAGTCGCTCCTCGTAGCTCATACCTCTCAGCTCGGGTACTAGTCTGGTGGCAAACCTTTGAACCTTTTCCAGTTTAGTCTTATGCTTGACTAGATAGGGACTCCATGCTGGAGCCGCATACTCCAGGATTGGTCTGACATATGTGGTATATAATGTTCTGAAAGATTCCTTACACAAGTTTCTAAAGGCCGTTCTTATGTTAGCCAACCTGGCATATGCTGCTGATGTTATCCTCTTGATATGAGCTTCAGGGACAGGTCTGGCGTGATATCAACCCCCAGGTCTTTCTCTCTCTCTGACTCTTGAAGTATTTCATCTCCCAAATGATACCTTGTATCTGGTCTCCTGCTTCCTACCCCTATCTTCATTACATTACATTTGCTTGGGTTAAACTCTAACAGCCATTTGTTCGACCATTCCTGCAGCTTGTCCAGGTCTTCTTGAAGTCTCAAGCTGTCCTCCTCTGTCTTAATCCTTCTCATAATTTTGGCGTCGTCAGCAAACATTGAGAGGAATGAGTCTATACCCTCTGGGAGATCATTTACGTATATCAGAAACAGGATAGGTCCAAGTACAGAGCCCTGTGGGACTCCACTGGTGACTTCACGCCAGTCTGAGGTCTCACCCCTCACTGTAACTCTCTGCTTCCTATTGCTTAGGTACTCCCTTATCCACTGGAGCGCCCTACCTGTTACTCCTGCCTGTTTCTCCAGCTTATGCATCAACCTTTTATGGGGTACTGTGTCAAAGGCTTTCCGACAGTCCAAAAAAATGCAGTCCGCCCACCCTTCTCTTTCTTGCTTAATTCTTGTCACCTGATCGTAGAATTCTATCAAGCCTGTAAGGCAAGATTTACCCTCCCTGAACCCATGTTGATGGGTTGTCACGAAGTCTCTTCTCTCCAGATGTGTTACTAGGTTTTTTCTCACAATCTTCTCCATCACCTTGCATGGTATACAAGTTAAGGACACTGGCCTGTAGTTCAGTGCCTCTTGTCTGTCACCCTTTTTGTATATTGGTACTACATTAGCAGTCTTCCATATTTCTGGTAGGTCCCCCGTTTCCAGTGACTTACTATACACTATGGAGAGTGGTAAGCAAAGTGCTCCTGCACACTCTTTCAATACCCATGGCGAGATTCCATCCGGCCCAACAGCTTTTCTCACATCCAGCTCCAATAGGTGCTTTTGACCTCATCTCTTGTAATTTCGAACCTATCCAAGGTCACCTGGTTTGCTGCCACCTCTCCCAGCGCCGTGATATCTCCCTGTTCTATTGTAAAGACCTCCTGGAACCTTTTGTTGAGTTCTTCACACACCTCTTTGTCATTCTCTGTGTACCTGTCCTCGCCCACCCTAAGTTTAATCACCTGTTCCTTCACTGTTGTCTTCCTCCTGATGTGACTGTGTAGTAGCTTTGGTTCAGTCTTGGCTTTGTTAGCTATATCATTTTCATACCTTTTCTCAGCTGCTCTTCTCACACTGACATACTCGTTCCTGGTTCTCTGGTATCTCTCTCTACTTTCTGGTGTTCTGTTATTACGAAAGTTCCTCCATGCCCTTTTGTTCAGCTCTTTGCTTTCATACATTCCCTATTAAACCACGGATTCTTCCTTTGCTTCTCTGTTTTTTCCTGTTGGGCTGGGACAAACCTGCTTACAGCCTCCTGACATTTTGGGTGACATAGTCCATCATGTCTTGTACGGACTTGGTTCCGAGTTCTGTGTCCCAATGTATATCCCATAGGAATTTATTCATCTCCTCATAGTTTCCCTTTCTGTACGCCAGCCCTTTGGTTCCCAGTTCTTTTTTGGGGGTGATAATTCCTAGCTCAACCAGGTACTCAAAGCTCAATACACTATGATCACTCATTCCCAAGGGGGCTTCCAACTTAACTTCCTTATATCCGACTCATTTAGGGTAAATATCAAATCCAGCAAGGCTGGTTCATCCCTCCTCTCATTCTTGTCGGTCCCTTGACGTGTTGACTTAGAAAGTTTCTTGTTGCCACATCCAGCAGCTTAGCTCTCCACGTGTCTGGGCCTCCGTGTGGGTCTCTGTTCCCCCAATCTATCTTCCCATGGTTGAAGTCTCCCATGATTAGAAGTCTGGATCCGTTCCTGCTAGCCACAGAAGCTGCTCTCTCTATTATATTGATGGTGGCCATGTTGTTTCTATCATATTCCATGT